>CM029606.1:8501096-8623815 GCA_017311375.1 Mytilus coruscus
GGTATCGTCACTGATGAGTCTTTTGTTGAGGAAACGCTCATCTGCCGTACAAAATTTCAGTCTTGCATCTATGATGACTTATAACACCTTTTTTGGTGTCTTTGTTTAAAATAATTTGCATGTTTGTTTGAAATTTTTAGTCAGTTGTGTTGTAATTCTGTGATGTATGTTTACACTGTTTTGACTGCTGTATTCAAATTATTGTCAAGTTAACCTATTATGTCTGTTTTGATTACTTACCCAATTTTGTTAATTTGGTTATTTACCCAATTATATCAAAATAATGGAACTTTAAACAACTGTCATACAAGTGGGAGGTATGGCTGGTTATACAACTATGTTAGAATGATGATTGTGGCTAAGTTTGGTTCCGATTAGCCTAGTGCTTTCAGAGAAGATATTTGTAAAAAATAACGGAGAACAACAGATGCCGTAACTGATTACAAATTACTGATCCAAGAGTACTCGCAGTTACTTAAAAATAGTTTAAAGCCAATAACTATGATAACAATTAATGCAGAAATCGTGTTTTCTTAGACTCAAGTATCAATCAGTAAACATCCAATGGATTTAGGTTAAAGACTTCATAAACAGTCTGAGAAAAGCAGACTCTTAGGCAATGACAAAATATAAGTACATAATATCGAAAGATTGTAGGACCATAAATTTTACCTAACTGTATGCCAATAAACATTTTGTATGTTTGTTATGTTTTAGTTCATCAAAAACAAAATCAACTTTATTACCGACACAAACAATATTCAAAAATCTTACTACAGTAATAAAATGATATCAACAAAGTATAGGTTTATTGAAAGGATCAATAAGTTTACATGGATATTATTTAAACTTACGTTCTTTATTAACAACATTACCGTAAAATTTAGGATGTGATATCCCGTTTTTAATAAGAATTCTGCAGGTTGAGCTAAACTTCACAACCAAATAGTTAGTCTTGGGTGATCATGTTTTTTCCGGTTAGAACTAAATGAGGATTATTTGTTCAGCAACTGCTATACATTATGTCTGTCTAATTTCATTGCAATTGATCAATCGGTTTTAGAGAACACATAACATGTAAATGTTTACAATTGGCACACCACATAAGCAAAGTACCAATGAATGATATAATTAATGCATTTATAATCAATCTATAACAGACCGGGCCCTATTACATCTTAAGTCAATCCAAATTCATTTTTGCAAAGAATTCCGCTCAAGCCAGTGCTAGGGGCTGCTTAGACCTGCAGAGAGGTGAGAGTTTTTTTGCTCCGTGTTGAAGGCCTCACTGTGACTTTGAGATGAAGAACAGCAATAAAAGCGCTGTTCCTTTGCTTATTGTGTGTTTTTTTGCTGTGCATGTACTGATTTTGTGTCATGGAGGGATACCCCATATCTTTTGTTTTTCTATTACATCATTTGGTTATATTTAATATTAGTTATACAAAATTACAAAAATGTACATGATACTAGCTTATACATCATGTACATGTTGTGTGTTTCCAACAGTAGATTGTTACCTATTTGGATGTACTTACGATTTGACTGGTGTTATCTATGCAAGGATTCGATACTGGAACATGTTGAGCCTTTTCAGACATCTGAGACGGCTAAAGAAATTTACAAAATAGTTAGCCCTATTTAATGCCCATCACTCTACTAAAACTTTTAGATCTTTATTGAAATATATAACAATATATACAATGTCATGTAATCTCGGTCATTGTACAAACTTTGACATCTCATACATGTCATATGAGGAGTTTTATTCAAATGTTTAATGGCTTGATGTGAACCAAAACATGTAAATATAAAAAGGTGTGATTTCTATGAGTTTTTAATATCTGCTTTTTCTTTTTAGCAAAATATTGACATTCTTTTAAATACAGTTGTTTTATTCTTACTAGTATTTAACTGATTTATATTCTATCTTGGTGTTATGTGGTAAATATGTAACGACTTTCATTGAGTATTTCAAGAAAATAGGCAAACAAAAAAATTCAAAATTCTTGTGAGCACTGTAGAATGAAGATTGCCAAATGTTTTTAGTGTAAACTTAAAATCAACCATTGAATTGTATTTAGCAATTGATAACATTTCTCACATGTCTAAAGGCAATATTTAGAATTTGAGCTATCTTCCTTTGTTTATAATTTTACATTTGTACTTTAGATCCATACTCCATGAACTGCTTATGTATCTTTACAACTAAAATAACGAGGTCCAATTTGTTAGCCGACATGACGTAAAAACAATGAAACAAAGAATTCAACTTTATATATAACTAATATAGGACAATGGTGTTGATTAAAAATTACACCATTCCAGGCCCTTTTGTTTTCCACATAATTAATATTACCAATAATTAATTAACATGTTTCGGATTGAATTTGATACAGATACCAATATTAAGTACCTGTTACCTCTCACCTAAACTGTACATTCCGCCTCTGTCAGGCGCACCACCAAACAGTGTATTTGGGATTTGCTATATACAAGGGTCATAATCACACCTGCACCTGAACATCGTCATTAATAGGGATTGACACTACTTAATTCAATCATTGACCAAAAAATATATCTACAAGTAGATTCAGGTTGTAGTAAGAAAATCAGGACGGATTCAAACAGAAAGATATTATAATCAGCATGGCTTTATCAAATGACAATACGAATATTAAAAAACCAGGCTGAAAATAAGGCATTGGTACTTTAATTCTGTCACGGACCCGCGATGTCGCAGTAGTGTTCTAGTTTTGTTTAATAAAACAAGTTGTATGTATGATTATACACATACACATCACTTTGTAAATATTATTTGACAAACCAGCTCTGGTCATATAAAACTGAGATTTTGATTGACGATTTTTTTTAAAAGTATACAAGGGACGCGAAAAATATACAAAAATTGTCGTATAATGGTACAACTCCTTATTGTTTCGGTTGTATGACATTTTTACAGATTTTTCTATTTCTGATTTTTTTTGATGTTTGCAGTTTCCATCTATTTATCATATCTTTTCAGATAAAAAGCAAAAACACTAAATATGAGTTAAAAATTGTCAAGTAAGGGCACCCAATAACTTCTCAAGGAGTCATCCAATTGTTTCGGTCATATTAGCATTTTTGTAGAACTTGTATTACTTAGCATTTTAGCCTTAAACAGTTTCAATTTATCTAAAATGGATTAAGTTAATATATATGTAGGCCAAATAACATGAAAATTAGCAAACAAGAGTGCACACGCTGAAATGTCTCACCTTCTTTACTAACCATTGATATTATGTTGATAGTCCTAAATATAAAGCTTTACTACAACTATCACATACATATCACATACATATGTAAACTTTACATGATCCAAGAAAATGAGGCCAAGGTCATATAAACAAAATGAGAAATACATGTACACCTTTTCTAGTTTTTAAGAAACAGACTTAACCAAGACAACTAAACATTGAACAATGAACAATGAAAATGAGGTCAAAGTAATATGAACCAAGCAAGGCAGACACATACAGCTTACAATCCTTCCATATAACAAATATAGTTGACCTATTGCTTATAGTTTAAGAAAAAAATGCTTCGCCGAGCACAGCTGGATACGACCGCAGAGGTCCAACCCTTAACAGTTGGGGCAAAAATGGACACAATATTCAAGCTTGATACAGGTCTGAATTTGGATTGTAATTAAATATTTGACACAGTATAGGTTTCTGACACAGAATAAATGTGTCAAAGAATTTGAAATTGGTTGTATGATTTGAATTTATATTCAATTGAAGATTTCTTGCTGTTGTGCAATACTTAGTAAATCTGTTTTCAGACTATATACTAAGGATTAGCAAAATAAACTGTGACCCCCAATTTTTTTCTTTGGAAAATTGACAATTTCTTAAATCTTGAGGGAATAAAAACTGCCCCCCCTTTTCCCCCCAAAAAAATGTTTCCCCCCAAAATTTTTTTTTTTACCCCCCTCCAAAAAAAAAAATATTTGAAGAGAATTTTCTTTTCAGGAAAAAACTGAGGAAAAAAAATGAATCCCAACCTTCTACTTGTGGTATTGAACCTTGTGGTACAATTTCAGAGCAATCAAAATACTTATACACAAGTTATTGTCCTGAAACTAAAAAAATGCTTGTTTTGGCCCCTAATTCCTAAACGGTTGGGACCATCACCCCAAAACAATCCCAACCTTCCTTAAGTGGTATTAAACCTTTTGGTTAAATTTCATAGAGATCCATACACTTAAACTAAAGTTATTGTCCGGAAACCAAATGTCTTCAGACGACGCTGACGACGTGATACCAATATACGAAAAACAAACCAAAACTTAACACTGAGCAATGAACCTTGAAAATGAGGTCAAGGTCAAATAAAACCTGCGAGACTGACATGTACATCATAAAATATTTCCATACACCAAATATAGTTGACCTATTGCATATAGAATAAGAAAGAAAGACCAAAACTCAAAAACCTAACTTTGACCACTGAACCATGAAAATGAGGTCAAGGTCAGATGACACCTGCCAGTTGGACATGTACACCTTACAATCATTCCATACACCAAATATAGTAGACCTATTGCATACAGTATAAGAAAAACAGACCAAAACACAAAAACTTAACATTAACCACTGAACCATGAAAATGAGGTTAAGGTCAGATGACACCAGCCAGTTGGAAATGTAAACCTTACAATCCTTCCATACATTAAATATACTAGACCTATTGCTTATAGTATCTGAGATATGGACTTGACCACCAAAACTTAACCTTGTTCACTGATCCATGAAATGAGGTCGAGGTCAAGTGAAAACTGTCTGAATGGCATGAGGAACTTGCAAGGTACGCACATACCAAATATAGTTATCCTATTACTCATAATAAGAGAGAAATTAACATTACAAAAAATCTTAACTTTTTTTTTCAAGTAGTCACAGAACCATGAAAATGAGGTCAAGGACAATGGACATGTGACAGACGGAAACTTCTTAAAATAAGGCATCTATATAAAAAGTATGAAGCATCCAGGTCTTCCAACTTCTAAAATATAAAGCTTTTAAGAAGTGAACTAACGCCGCCTCAGCCGGATCACTATCCCTATGTCGAGCTTTCTGTGACAGGCTCGACAAAAATCATCCTTTAAGGGCAATAACTCCTTGAGGAGTCATCTTATAATTTTGGTACAAACAGGAAGTATGTAGAACTTGACATATTGACCACCACCTCTTTATGTGTCTATGAAGTATTTATGTATTACACTTACCAATGGTGCTTTATTTTGTTGATCTGACCATTCGTCAATGAACATGTGTTTAATTTGACATGTTTCACATCGATATTCTTTTATAGGCTGATCCATGAATTTGTTTGATCCTGTCACACACTTTGGCTTTGTAAGTCCACATTCCCAGGTTTTCTCAAATTTTACATTTGACATTTTGAATCTTGAATGCATGATTGTGTTTAATTCCTTTGTCACAAAGTCGGCAATGTATTTGTACAAACCTCTGGTTATTTCTGTCCCAAATTCCCAAACCTGAATCTGAATAAAATTTTGGCGTGCCATTACAAGTAATTTTCGTAATTTTGTTGTTTCATGTTGTAACTCAAAGACAGCAGTGCCTTTGAAAATAACAATTTGTCTTTCATCCTTTTCATGGTCAACCACTTCTGCAACTGTATACTTCCTGTTCAGTGAAGCAATCAAATGATTGATAAGATGTGGTGGTAGGAACCTAAATTTAAAACACAACCAAGTTGATCTTGTATTGATATCTTTCATTACATTAAGCATTTTATAAATGTCATCTTCCGGTTCTGTTTTAATCATACAAGGTACATAAATGTTATCAGCACCTTCTGATCTGTTTGGACGTATAATGATATCAAATTTCTCCATTACATTCAGGATATGGTCTTTATGTTCATACAGAATTGTTGTCTGGTTTTTAAATATATCTTCTAAAACCTCATTATTTAATTTGCCGGTTTGGAAGAATTCGTCCCACCATTCTTGATTTTTAGTACTAGCTTGGAATTTCTTTGCTGTTACTATACATTTAAAAGCATCAGACAACCATTGTGTATCTAAAATAATATATCCTGGAAGATCTGCAAAATAAACTAAAGCTCTGAGTGCGTGGTGAAATTCCAGGAATAATATCAGTTCTCGCTCACTTAAAGCCTTTGGTGTTTTTGAAGAAATTTCAGAATTTTCTGATAAGAAATAATTGGCAACTTTTTCTTCTCTTCTTGAAGCCTCTGTTCAAGCTGAATAAATTTTAAAGGATACTTATTGTTCCATGTGTTTAACTTTCTGGCTAAGGTTAAGATGTCTTCCCGTATCTGCTTGAATACACTGTGATTATCATCTTTATTAGAAATAAGGTATTCACACTTGTCCCTTAAATGTCGACGTTCATCCTTTGACAACTGTTTAGTATACTTCAAAAGGTTTTGTCTGCATGCTTCCTCTAGCTACAAAATGAAGTATCTGTTTTGTTTAATTAGCCTACAAATAACTCTCAAACAAATAAATGCATTGAGCGTATAGAAATTATTCAATTATGAAGCTAAATAAATAATTATACTAATATTAGCAATTGCAAAACAGCTTTACTTTGGCAATTCATTGACCTGTTTCAATAAGGTAACATTTGTTTGTTAAGTCAACTAACCACACAAGAACAAAGATAATATGCCATATTGTCTAGAAGTATTTGTTGTGTTTTATGATCTTTATACGTAACTGCAAGACAGCTTTGAATAGCATAACATGGGGTCATCAATATGATACACCATTTTATTCAGCTCATCTAATTATAGTGTTCACCAATTTTCGTTATTTTCATGAAATTTTACAAATATCATTTACTTAATAGATATTTCTTTCATGTCATGCTTTATGCGTATGTCAACATTGGTAGGCAATATATTTGTCGATATCTTTGCACTGAGCATTACGAGAAAACATTATTTCTATTTCCTTATTTTAACGTGAAAAAGGTGCTTCTTTTGTTTTTTGTTTTGTTTTAAGTAAACGTCTTTGCTGTAGGTATCACATGATTACGTACCAACTGTCCATTTCGAAAAACCAGATTAACGAATACAATGAATGATATGATACATCTTAATTTATTGCAAATTTTCAGCCATACCTAAGTACCAAAACGGATTAATAATTAACATTTTGGATGGATACATAATGTGCTACGGCATGGATTTTAAAATGATCACATGATCCGACCCCTACATTTTCAGGCCTATGATATTTCTTGAAGCATGACCAAGTTTGTTCAATCTCCCATTAAACCATGTACACCACTTACTACTGATGATGTATTAAACATTATTTTGCATTTACATACAATTTTTCAGTTCATGCATTTAATCTTGACCTATATTTTTTTTCAAAACATTATGTGAAGCGATATTTATTCATCTATTATTTGCAACATGAGAATAAGCAATTGCAATATAAAAATCTGTGCAATGTTATTGAAACTGATTTTTTTTCCAACTGAAGTTGATTTTTTTACAACAATCAAATAAAACGTGCTTTTGAAGGTTTATGGTTTTATACGTAAAGTTGAAAGTCACAAAATGAAATAAAGAAATGAGCGCTGTTCCTTTGCATTTTGTGTTTTTTTTTTTTGCTGTGCATGTACCGATTTTGTGTCATGGATGGATTCCCAATATCCTTTGTTTTTCTATTAAATATAGTTTATTTGTAATTTACACAAAAAGTTAAAGCAAAACGTAAACGCGTAAAAATTATAAGTGCAAAATTTGTACTAAACGCCAGCTAAATACTGACTAAACGGACACAAATTAAACGCATGTTTCATTAGGTATACATTAGACATTTTCATTATGATCGTGTAAATGTAAACGTAAATATAGTAAACGCGAAAATTGAGGTAAACAAACAAAAAGTTTTCAATAGCTGTGCATGATAAATGAGAATTCACATTCCTACTTCATGGTTCGAAATTAAAACTCTGTGTTTGCAATGATCAAAACTAAATGCCTGGATAGGAAAAAAAACTTTTGTCCTTTCAGCATACACTGAATATAAAATGGACATCCTTTAATCTAAAATTGAAATTAAAGTTGATAGGCCTCACTAACCAAAATTTATTCCTTCTTTTTTTAATGAAAACAATATTGATCCCCTCACTTTCGTTAAATATTTTTAGATAATAATAAATGTCAAATGATTTAAAATCCTTCGACAGAAGTTACTTTGTGTATAAATCAATGCACATGTTTCCAAGAGATACATGAAATTAACCAAAAACAGGCGAAAAGGTTTAGGACAGCCCAGTCTACAATTAAAAGAAGGTTAATACAGATTCAGTATTTGCATTGTGCATTTGAAATCAGACTTAATAACATGAACAATGTTTGTGTTGTTATATGTTCAATTGTAACATCAGAGAAATGGGACAGTGGGACATAAGACAAAGACACTTCACTGTTTTTTTAATACGGCAAATGTGCCTTTTTCATTTGTTGTGCTTGTGTGTCATGAAAATATGAAATGTCTTTTGGTTATTTGTGTTGTTGAGATGTTGTCTTAGTGACCAATACCCAACATGTTTAATTTAATTTATATTCTACAGTTACCAAACCTTAGTTATATTTCATAAAATGTTAAGTTATGTCATCAACGGAAATCATTATAATTTGTGAGGTGTGATTTTTGTTCAGCCATAACAAAAACATAGATTTTGCAGATAAACAACCTGATTCATATTTTATTAGCATGCTATTTCAACAGGTTATATAAGCATGCAACTTGAATATCATTTGTAAACTGATCATAGAAGTATTCCATATGACTGCATGATTCAAATTGTGTTCCACGCATAAACTTATCTAGTTCAGAGGAAGAAAATGATTTTTTTTATAAAGAGGAAGGGCTTTTTTCTTTAAATTATGTTACGACAAAATTTTAAATGGTTATACTCTTAAACGTTAATAACGATCGAGCATGTTTCCTTGAAAGATTTGTGATATGAGCCTCAAAACACGGAGGCTTGGACAAATATTTTTTGTCTTGATTATTTATCATTTAAAATCTGAATATTTCTTATCCTCCAAACTAAATCTTTAAAGGGATAGTAGCTACGATTTTGACAAAATTATGACCAAGTTTTAAAGCTGCTAAAATCAAAGATATGTACTTTAAATTAACAATAAGATCGCTGGAATGTTTATATAAAGTACAGAAGTGTTAATAATTGATAATTAATATCGTGTAGCGTGCCTTTTCATCTCATTAATTATGCATCAGGTTAACATCCCGAACTTTGCCGACACATCTCTACCAAGATATAAATAAATATGAACATGTCCTTTTGTTTTCTTACGTATTTGACAATTTCTTTAGATTAAACGTACATATTTGAAACCATTTATCAAATTATGTAAACAACAAAATATACCAAATGCCTGCATATTATTCGAACCCAAGGTTCTCCAACAATGGCGATATTATACACTTCTTTTATATTTGTATGACAAAACAATGCTGATAACGTATACACGTGTTTGTGAATTGAATTGGGGCCTTCATGCAGGGTACACTGGAAGAATAATATTAAATTGTAAGAAGTTGATTTTTAATGTCTTCTAAGTTGTGAGATCACTGCTCTTAAATTTATAAAGATATTTTGGACAATAATATTTTGAACACGTCGCGATTTATTTTCATGTGATCTGGATTCCAAAAGTTCAGAAATGTTTTTTACATTTCGCAAACCGTCGTAATGTTGACTACTTATATAATGACTTTATCTGCGTGACAGGTGTTTGTAAATGATTCTAATGACCGATCTCGTCGCTGTTATTTATTTTCAATTTACAATAACTTGTCTGCACCTCTTTACTATTTCTTTTTCTCGCAGAAACTGTAAACACATGTTCCATTTCCGCGATAACATTCCTCTGTTCAACATTTTCCCTTCGAGGGACAACTTGCGATTGCGCATTGGGAACTGCAGACTTAAGGTCAACATAGGTCATATGAATAAGGGTTGGCTTAACATCGAGTTTTTGTCTATAGACAAAAATTAAATTCAGGTGTAAAACGTTAAAAAGCTTCTAAATGCTAATTGGAAAGTAAACAGTGATGGTTTTATTCATTCTAAATAAACCTTTTGTACAAAATCCGCATATAGATTAGAAAAATAATTTTAATGAAAATTGTAGCTACTATAAGTTTAAGTTTTGCATATATATATACAAAATATTCAAAACATAAACTATCATGTAAAAAAATGTATTTGATGAAAGAACAAATTAATATAAACATGATAAAGGAGACCATCAAGCTCATACGTAGATTAGAAACCTACTGTGCCATAACAAAAATATAATTCGTTATTGTTTGCTTAACATCCAGTCTAAATATATCATGTAAGTTAAAAACAACAAAAATATAAGAGTCTAAATAAAGTCCTATAAAAATAAACATGAACAGTAGATGTGTGTCTGAATCCTTAAAAATAATCCATACTTTTCCTGTTTCAGAGGCCACAGCATCTTTCCAAGTGCCAACAATAACTACTGGTGGGTTAATATCTGTTGACGATATCGTGTTGTCATCAGAATTATTTTTGTCGTCTTCCAGTCTACTGTAGCAATGTATTGAATCCATCCATAATTTGAATAAATCTGAAAATTGATTGTAGAGTGATTTCATATGTGCATTTATTCAAGTGTTATTAATGTTGACAGTTTTCATATATTTAAGGTGTACGGTGAAACAACTTTACTGATATGTAAATTGGAATCAATATACAAGGATGATGAAACCCTTCATGAAGTGTCCTTCATTTGAATAGCACTTAAATCTCGGTTTATGTTTTATTTTCCTACCCTGTGATAAGGATTTAATGAAATTAGGGATATTCACAAGATTATGTGATAATGTACTGTTTATATATTCAGGAAGCTGGATTTTTCTTCTTAGGATTTGTGACACCATTAAAGTTATGAATATAAGACTAAGTATAAGGATTTTTAAAATTATTAAAAAAAAATTCCAAATTGTAAAAATTTAGGCAAACAAGAAATTAAAAACCTTTTGCTCATGCTTTTTAAGACTTTTGTATACATAATTGGTGTGTGGTATGATTTCTAATGAGACAACAATCAACTTTAAACAAGAAACTGCCAGATTGACCGCAAATCTGATTTTCCTGCATGAAAATGGTTTTTGCATATCTGGACATCCAAAGAGGATCAAGTATAAAAAATAAATGAACTGTTGTAGGGTTCAGAAATGGAAAGGCCAAAATCAATCTTAACATCACTTTCAATACTTAAGTCTACAACTCGAAAATGGTAAAAGGTAAAATCGTGGAAATCGATCTTGACCTTTGTTTTGTCACAGGAAACAATATATATAAATTTGAAAATTTTTGTCAAAGCCTTTTTAAGTTAATGCACGGACACTTTGGTAGCAGTCCGCCGCCACCGTACATCACCAAAAATAATAACCTAACTTTTTCTTCGGAAATCAGGTTAATAAGAATATAAGGATGTACACAACAGTTTCATTACACAAACAATAAAACTGAATTCTCACTAACAATAACTTAAAACAATAATCTGAAAGTACAAATCTGTTGTGAAAAGTAAAAAGTGAAATAACAGAAATACCAAACACCAAGAAAAATTCAAAACGGAATGTCCCTTATCAAACGGCCAAATCAAAAACTCAAACACATCAAACTAATGAAACAACTGAAAAGTAAAATATTCATCTTTAAAAAAATACAAACCAATTATTTTACTGCAGATATTAAAGTCACATAACTTATTTTTAATTCTAATTTGATAACCTCAACATCATCAACTAGTATCATCTCAGTATAATTACTTTATTAAAGTACAATGATAAGAACATGTAAACTCAATTTACGACAGTCAAACCCACATCTAAAGTAAGCCGTGCTTCAATTACAATATGGTAGTCCCTTTTCCAAAGCAAAATAAACATATTAGTCCTTTTTAGTTATTATTTCGGTGTAAAATTTCATGAAATGATGTGTTCGTCTATGGAAAATTAACAAGATGACATCATATGTATGCTTCAGGTGTCAAATGTGAACATCGGGCGCTCTCAGGCCGACGCCTCAGAATGTTATAAAATTAGATAAAAAGAACATTTGAGGTGTCAAATGTGTCTTTTTATATTATTATTGAATTATATAATATTATTAATATTTTTATATGGGGATACATTTTCAGGCTTCTTGTACGCCTCAGAATGTAATACAATTAGATAAAAAAACATTTGAGGTGAAAAATGTGATTTTTAAAATTTATTACTGAATAATATAATACTATTAATATTTTATACCTCTGAGAAAAAATTGTAAACCTAGGTGTCAAGGTATAATTCTGCTGTATTACCCATCAGTTATGTGTTATTGTGGTATGAGGGACAGAAAATAACGGGCCTCTCTCTGTATGTCAGTGCATATGTGTATCCCTCTCTGTTATCTTGCAAACACCATATCAAACGTATATCAAATGTTTATATCAGCAGAAATTTGAGCATCAAAATATTATAAAATGATAAATGGCATTGTAATAGTTCGTAACCCTTCATTTCTTGTATGATTGTTTAGAAACTTTAAATTAAAGGTTCATATTAGCAATTTCCAGGGTTAAGTTTGAAAATCAGCAGTGATCAATTATTTCTACAGAAGGTATCATCCCTTAAAAATGCTAACTATATAGAAAATCTCATTGTAAGACATCTAAAGTCTTCATTAATATATTTCTTGTCACATTTTGATGACATTTATATCAAAGGTTTATATCCGTAATTTCTTTGACAAGTGCAAAATTCAGTGCCGATATACTATTTTTACAGGAATTATGTCCCTCTGAAATGTTATTGTTATTGAATATTGCGTTGTGAACTCTTTCACACCTACAGTTCTTGACGGATTTTTGTAAAATTTATATAACATGTTAATGTCAGCAAGGTATTGTAAGACTTCAATAATAATCAATGCAAATTAACTTTTTCAACCCATTGGAAATCTAAATTGTTAAGATATTTACATTGTTAAAAATATTAAGCCATTTCTCGTAGGGTATTGATGAAAAGTTTAAAAGATATCCAAAACATTTTTGTTTTGAAGTTAATGCCTTTGTTCAGATATAATTATTGATATGATAGTTCGCTTAACATGTTTCACTTACCAACAGAATAAAAATAAATTGATATAGTTGTAGTTCATGTTAAGAAAGTTTATTATCCAGTTTTGTAGAAATGTACCTAATTTACATTTTAGAGATTTTTAGAATCGTTTTATAGTAGGATAAAGTATGAATGACAATTACACATTATAAATGCTTTTCAGTCGCAATGTATTTATTACCTATTAACCTTTTGTAAATCTTTTAAGCCTTAACACTATAAGTTATATCTTTAAACATGTAATAAATCTAAGAAAGAATAAAAAAAATACCAAATATCACTTTATTACTTATTGATGATTGGTTGATTAATTGTTGGTGTTTAACGCTACTTTCAGCACTATAGGCTATATCATGGAGGAAGCAGGAGTCCAACGCACCTGCCTCGTGCGTGGTTGGAACTCACAACCTCAACTGTGACAGGCTAGTGATACAACAGATTAATAACTCAGATAACTCGGCCACCAATGCCCGTATTACATATTGATCTATATGAAATATTACCTTGTGCTTCTTTGTTGTTGGCCTCATTGAGGTTTGTTACAACAAGATAAATTGCATCTGCAGACAGAAAGGTTTGATGTGTGTGGTAAAATTCTTCATCTCCTCCAAAATCCCATAGCAATAATGTGGCATACTCCTCTTTGTCGTGTAAATCAACTTTAGTGGTAAGCATTTTTTCAAAATCCCTTTTTGCCTGTTCAGTGGATTGGTTTGACTGATGGGGAGTTGCTGGAGGTTTTGCTGCTTCTGGAGATTTAATTATTTTCGGCTGCTGGGATACTGTCTTTGATACCTTTGATTCATCCAAACTTGTTGCGTGTGTGCTGTCCCTCATTGCTACGTTTGGTTCTACTGGTTCTTCAACTACGTCATTGTCCTGTAGTTTTTCCTCTAATTGTTTTCGTAGTCTAGCATGGGCTTCAGTGTCTTCATTGCTTCCTATCATTAGAAAATTAAAATATAAGTTTATTTCTGAGTAAGCCTATCATTAGAAAATTAAAATATGTTTATTTCTGAGTAAGAAGAAATAAGAAAAAGTTTAGGACAAAGGAATAACACCGTGTATCAATGGTACAGCGGATATCGGTACTAACCAAGCAGGGGGTGATCCATTTTTACCTGGAAAAGCTATATACCGTACATTCACTTAACTATGCACCGTACAGGAGGATTTATGTGGTCAACTATACACCGTACACAATACTTCTTTTCGGAATAAAATATCAAAAAATTTGTAAGGGTTCCGCGGAACCCAGTGTCTCGCCTACTTTTGCTGTTAATCGCAGGCTCAACAAAAATGAGGAAAAAAATTAATAAAAATATTCCTCTCTGTACTATCTTTTGAAGGTAAGTAGCTTCTGTCCAAGTTTGGTAAAAATCCAGGATAATTTATGAATCTAATAAATGTTTTAAAAACTTTGAACTGCAGACTGTATGTTATGTTGACTGGAAGAAAAACTAAGTCCATTTATAAGTAAAATACGGAAAAAATGGAACAAAATTTTATCAAAATTTCCTTCTAGATACTAGCTTTTGATCATGAACAAGCTTCTGTCCAAGTGTGGTACAAATCCAGGATAGTTTAAGAAAGTTGTTAAAATTTGAAAACTTTAACCACAGAGTGAATGTAATGTTAACTGGCAGAAAAAACCAAGTCCATTTACAAAATTTACTTCTGGATACTATCTCATGATCATAAACAAGCTTCTGTCCAAGTTTGGTAGAAATCCAGGATAGTTTAAGAAAGTTATTAAAATTTCAAAAACTTTAACCACAGAGTGAATGTAATGTTTCCTGGCAGAAAAACTAAGTCCACTTATAAGTAAAATACGGAAAAAATGGATTTTTTTTTTTACAAAATTTACTTTTGGATATAATCTTATGATCATAAACAAGCTTCTGTCCAAGTTTGGTAGAAATCCAGGATAGTTTAAGAAAGTTATTAAAATTTCAAAAACTTTAACCACAGAGTGAATATTTGTGGACGCCGCCGAGCCGACGGAATGTAGGATCGCTATGTCTCGCTTTTTCGACAAAAGTCGAAGGCTCGACAAAAATAACATATATATGAAAGATTTCAATGCAGATTATTGAAACAGCTATACTTATTACGCACACACAGTGGCCTTCTATCAGAAAAAGAGTTGCAATGAATATAGAATCATATCGGATGAGAGCAGCGCCAACTTCTTTGACAAGTATTTGCACAAGTTTTTAGTACCGGTAAGCGTTCTTGTTTTGGGAAAATAATGAGACTTCTCTAATCATCAACCTATGACCAAATCATTTCTTAAAAAAACAATTATGTTTAGATTGAAGTACACATTGATATTATGTAAACAAAACAAAGATTTTCTTACCGTGTCAGGTCAAAATCGATCACGCCCGCTTGGTTAGTACCTATACAGCCCTCAAAGCAGGTTTAAAGACCAGTTTGCTTTTTGGCCACCAGATATAAAATTTCAGTGGCCAATTCAAAATTTTAGTTGCCAGGAAATAATTTCAGGTCGCCTAAGAAATTTGTTATGAAAGTCTAGTCAGTAGAGCTAATGAAGACTAGTAAAATAAATTGCTTCGCTGAGCGCAGCTGGATACGACCGCAGATGTCCAACCCTGAAAAGTTGGGGCCAAAATGGACACAATATTAACGCTTGATACAGGTCTGAATTTGGATTGTAACTAAATTTTTGACACATAATAGGTTTCTGACACAGAATAACTGTAGTCAAAGAACTTAGAATTGGTTATATGATTTGAATTTATATTCAATTTTTTGCTTCTGTGCAATACACTATGCTGTTGCGATTGCCCCCAAAAAAAAAATAATAATAATTTTACCCGGTTTTTGCTTTTGTGCAATACACTTTGCTGTTAAATATTAATCCCCCAAAAAAAATATTTGAAGAAATTTTCTTTTAATTTCTGAAATCTGAAATGAAAAATTGTCCCCCCCTCCAATTTTTTTCACCTCCCCTTCCCTTATTCCCCATATAAATGTGGATAGTGTCCACATGTGGATACAGATGATGCCCCCGCTTGCATATCATATAGTTATAAAGGGACATAACTGAAGAACGGTAAAAGTGATGCTACCCAAATTTGAACTTGATCTGAGTTTTGTGGTACATGTAATAAGCATTGTGTGTAAGTCTCATAACATTTGGTTGAGGCTAACTTAAGTAGTGAACAGAAACTAAAAATTCAGCATTTTTTCTATTTGTAAACACGCATAACTCTAAACGGTTGTGTATAAGTTTTATAATAATTGGTTGAGACAAACTAAAGTTAGCAAACGGCAAAGAAAAATTCAGCAATTTTTATGTTTATAAAGGGACATAACTCAAGAATGGTAAAAGTGTTGCCACCAAATTTCATTCTTAATCTGTATTATGTAGTAATAAGCATTGTGTATAAGTTTCATAACATTTGGTTGAGGCAAACTAAAGTTAGAAAACGGAAACAAAAAATGTGTACTTGATGTTAGTTTTGTGGTAATGAATATTGTGTATAGGTTTCATAATGTTTGGTTGGGGCAAACTTAAGTTACAGAATGGAAACTTAAAATTTTGCAATCTTTCGATTTATAAAGGGGCATGACTCAATAATGGTAAAAGTGACACTACCCAAATTCAACTTGATCTGTGTTTTATCAGTGGAAGTCAAAATTAAACATTGCATTGTATAAAGCATTTATTGTAGTTGATTCAACTATAATCATGGACAAAGGAAGATAACTCCAATTTTATAAAAATTACTTGATATCTAGAAGAAAATAAAAATTTTGCAATTTTTCCATTTATAAAGGGCATATCTCTAGAACGGTTAATGTGACAACACCAAAATTCAAACCTGATCTGTGTTTTGTGGTAATAAGCATTGTGTATAAGTTTCATAACATTTCGTTGAGGAAAACTTAAGTTAGAGAAAGGAAACTAAAACTTTTGCAATTTTTCCATTTATAAAGGGCATAACTCTAGAACAGTTAAAGTGACGCCACCAAAATTCAAACTTGATCTGTGTTTTGTGGTAATAAGGATTGTGTATAAGTTTCATAACATTTGGTTGAGGCAAACTCAAGCTCGAGAAAGGAAAACAATTTTGGGACGTACGGATGTACGTACAGACGGACAAGGGTAAAACTTAATGCCCCTGCCGCTACGGCGGGGGCATAAAAAAATCTTTCCCTCAAGATATGGTCAGTTTCTCAATTCAAATTTCTAATGGAGTTTGCAACCATAATTACCCATTTAAATACATCATAAAAGTTTTAAAATATAAAATGACATACATAGTCATGGCTAAAATTAATATTATTTAATAGTAACTGCTAAAACTAAATTGACAGCTTATCACCTCAAGACAATCATCATTTCTTAATTCATAATTTACAAGCAGTGTAAGGGAGGTAATCAAACAGTGTTCTTTATTGATTTGGATTACCTCCCTTACACTGCTTTAAAATTGTCTCAATTGTCCTTTAACCATAAAAACCCTTGTTTTTCCCCCTTTTTTGCCCCTAATTACTAATTGGTTTGAGCCATAACCCCCCAAAGTCAATCCTAACCATCCCTTTGTAGTATGGAAACTTGTGGTATAATTTCAGAGAGATTCATACACTTTAACACAAGTTATTGATTGGAAACTACAAAAATGCTTATTTGGGCCCCTAATTCCTAAACAGTTGGGACCATAACCCCCAAAATCAATCCCAACCTTCCTTTTAGTGGTTATAAACCTTGTGTTAAAATTTTATTGATTTCTATTTACTTATACTAAAGTTATTAACCGGAAACCATCTGTCTTCAGACGACGCTGACAACATGATACCAATATACGACCATAAATTTTTCAATTTTTGCGGTCGTATAAAAAGCATATCAATAAATTTTCTATTAAATAGAATAGTAGATCAAACAGGAGAACTCTTTTAGCCAGCTGTTTTAGAATTTTCTTATAAATTTTCCAGTACCACTTGAAGTTGTTGTTGCAATTTTTCTCTTAATCGCAACATTAGAAGATGTACTTGGCTCTTCAGAAGCCAGAGTTTCCATAGAGGAACCCCCCCTTCTTTTTGTTTCTTAGCTGGTGAAACATCGTTGTTTTGGGTAGTTTTGAAAAATCCAGACAGCAACATCTGTTTGGCTGCCATGATGTATTGGCCCCAAAAACACTTCATCAGACGCTTGAATTCCCAGTTAAGTTAAGGGCTTTATAGATCCCGTTAAGATTAAAAATGCTTGAAATCATATTCAAGATTTAGCATACATTCAAGTGCTCGTATGACTGTAAATATAACTTAATAAAATACAACCAGAGGCAGGTTGATTATCCGGAATTTTACGGTCGGCACGTCATAATAGTATCAGTCGCCAAATGGCAACCAACAATAAAATTTAGGTCGCCCAGGAGACTGTTTTAATAGCCTAAATTGAGGGCTGCTTATCCGCTGATACTGATGATACACGGTGAATAAGGTAGATAATTCAAATGAGGAGTCTTTTGATAATTTTTAATAGATCTTGTCTTGCTGATAATTTTTGCTATCTAACGTTTGTTTCTATCGATTATAGTTTTCAAGATAAAATGCAATAAAACCAAACTAAGAGCCTGTGTTGTCATAGGGTCAATTTGCATCATTTAACATTACAGACTAGATGTATGGATGGATGAATGGCTGTTTAATTTCCAGTGGCAAATAAAGTGCATATCCAGGACTAGAACATGTTCAGTATTTGTCGTTGGTTGATGGGGTTCATAAGTGTTTCTCGTTTCTCGTTTTTTATATAGATTAGACCGTTGGTTTTACACTAGTCATTTTTGGGGCCCTTTATAGCTTGCTGTTCGGTGTGAGCCAAGGCTCTGTGTTGAAGATTGTACTTTGACCTATAATGGTTTACTTTTACAAATTGTGACTTGGATGGAGAGTTGTCTCATTGGCACTCATACCACATCTTCTTGTATCTATTGTGACTTGGATGGAGAGTTGTCTCATTGGCACTCATACCACATCTTCTTGTATCTATTGTGACTCGGATGGAGAGTTGTCTCATTGGCACTCATACCACATCTTCTTATAACTATTGTGACTCGGATGGAGAGTTGTCTCATTGGCACTCATACCACATCTTCTTATAACTATTGTGACTCGGATGGAGAGTTGTCTCATTGGCACTCATACCACATCTTCTTATATCTATCAACACACAAACAAGGATAAAATGTTCATTTAAAAGCACTAACTCATATACAGGGTTGACCAGCGATTTCAAAAATTCAACTTATTTGCATTTTTTGCTCTCTAAAAATCGTTATATCTATTATAGTATCAATCTAACAAGCAAAAAATGTAAAAATGGTAAAAAAGGTCATTATTAATGAGTAATAACTCCTATAAGTAGTCAGCTTTCGAAATTTAATTTTTTAGTAGATCTTGTGTAACTGATCATTTTTATTTTAAAAGTTTCTATCTATCTATTATCGTGTTCAGGATAGTAGGCAAACACATCAAACTAGAGGCTCTCAAGAGCCTGTGTCGCTACCTGATTCTACTTTGGTTTTGGAAATCATGTTAAAATAGATTAAAATCATAACAGATACCCTAATAATGAGTGAGGCCAAATTTGGTTTAATATTGGCCCTGTAATTTAATAAAAATCAAGATGGCCAACTTGAACAGTAAATCAGCAACAACATGAACAAAGTAGCAACACTTCATCAGCACCTCATAAGAAACATTTTTGCCATGTTTGGTTTCATTCCATTCAGTGCACCTCTAGAAGAAGCATTTGCATGTATTTCCAATAGGGTCTTATGTTAAAGGAAGTCCCCCCGCAGACGGCCATCGTGGATGAAGGATCCGCTTCAAAGTAACAACACTTAGTCAGCACCTCATAAGGAACATTCACGCCATGTTTGGTTTCAATCCATTCAGTGGTTCTCTAAAAGAAGACATTTGTATGTATTTCCCATAGGGTCCTATGTTAAACTAAATCCCCCGCTGTAACTCATCATGGTTAACTCACATACCAAAAATCAGCCCAATATCTGAAGGCATTTAGAAAAAAAGTCTGTATAACTGATTTTCAACAATTTATCAAATACCAAAGTCCATAATTTCGACAAAAATTAGCAGAGCGGAACGAAACTTAAACTTGATCTGTAACTCATCATGGTTAACTTACATACCAAAAATCAGCCCAATATCTGAAGGAGTTTAGAAAAAAATTGTGTATAAGGGTTTGTTGCAGAATGACGGAATGACGGAATGACAGAATGACGGAATGACGGAATGACTGACAAGGGTAAAACTATATGGCCCCGACAACTTTGTTGCAGGGCCATAAAAAATCGATGCAATGATATTTGACATGATGTTATTTTAGTAGTTGACTGAGCTTAAACATTTTAGTCTTGTTTTCAGAGGCGGGACAGTAAACACTGAGTCTGACATTTATAAGCATTTACAAGGTTTGCTCTTCTCCATATTTAAAGTCACTGTTTGTCAATATATCTCTGATCCTAACTTGCAATTAAAGATAGGCAAGGGAAACCAAAGGGACATTCAAACTCACAAGTGGAAAATACTCTGACAACACCATGGCTAAAAAGACACAAAACACAAGGTAGAAAACTAAAGACTGAGCAACACAAACCCATCAAAAACTGGGGGTGATATCAGGTGCTCCGGAAGGGTAAGCAGATCCTGCTCCGCATGTGGCACCCACCATGTTGCTCTTGCTAGGACAAACCAGGTGATAAATCTAACTCAGTAGGTCACATTCAGGGAAAGAGGGACAGAATTGTAGTTACAATAGGAACATATCCGTTGTCAACTGTGAAACAGATATTTTATAACGTCCGTACAATTTATGAAGGAATGATTTGAACTTCACAACTTGGAACTCTTGCAATAAGTTGGAAATTCAAAACTGTTTATTCTTGAGAATAGAATAATATTTGTTTTTTTAAGTGTCAACATCATACCATCTAATTTATTCCATATGCCATCATCAGACATTGCTTTGCATTTTATTTTGTGAATTTCGATTCCATTTGTACTGGTAACATCTGTAATGTCTTCACCAAACAATCTTCTAATCAAGGATGTCTTTCCTGCACCTTTTTTTCCAACTACTACTAAACGTATGTCTCTCTTTTTCTCATAGCCTGACTCAAGTAATTTGAGGTACAAATCAATAGATCTTTTGTCAGCCATTAATTTTATTTCAGTTGGAACCATATCATCTAAAAAGATATTTTTCATAACTAGTTTTTTTCATAAAGAAGAACATTATAACTTTACTCTATTTAATTAAGTATACACATATAAATATTCTGTTTTTTGCCTGTTTTCACTATATCATGTATATGTTAATATTTAATATTCAATTACATTACATACGTATGTTTTATAAGAATCCATAGTTTTAAAATTATATTTTAGTTACCAATAAAAATGTATTTATTAAAGTTGAGCATACACGTGTTTCTATTATGTAAACAATCACACGTGAGTGTGTGTCCGCATAGCGGTCATCTATTGGTGTTTATATTAAATAAACAGGTTTGTGTTTTTAAATATGATATTTCGAATTGGTCAATATTTGTCGCATTGCGTAAATATATGAGTATGATATTTGATATTCTGTTTTAGTTGCCCTAAAGTCATTACCACTGTGTATCAAATTGGGTTTCAAGAAATCGGAGAAAGAAGATAAATAAATTTAACACAATAGAATGCTCTTTCATTTAAAGCATTTCTATTGGTTTAATGCTTATAAAATGATTTTATAAAATAGTCTCCGTCTTACGCTCGGGATAAAATTCCAATATAACAACCAAGGCCATGTGAAAATTTTCAACAAATCTATGGCTTGCATGAATTATTTCTTAAATAAAACATGATTATATACCGGTTCCAGGGGTCCCAAGAAATCGTATTTTATTGCTTCCAGATACCGAAGGAATGTTTGATACCGGTTCCTGTAGCTCAGGTACCCAAAACATTGTATGTAATCAAGAATGTAAAAAATATTAAAATCCATGGTTCTTCTGAGTAAAATGGAAGTATATTATAAATCGTCCTAAACGGAAGTCTTGTCTATGACTTAAAAGTCTGTCCGATGACGGAAATAATATCCAGACGCCTTTATTTTCGTTTTCCTCCCAAAATAACCCAAACAGAATAATCATAAGCGAGGATGACAAATGCGACTATGCATGGTACCTATAGGACACAGAGGCATGATGATTAATTTATTCTGGAAGGAAGAGAAGTGACACACAAAATGAGGTCTTCTCATTTAATAGTTAAAATGATAACAGCCAACAACTGCTAAAAAGGGAGGGGGATGCAAAGTGATGTCTGAAGCTCACAGGGTCTTTAGGCCAGGTGAGCTAATAAACTGCTTCGCTGAGCGCAGCTGGATACGCCCACAGAGGTCCAACCCTGAACAGTTGGGGCAAAAATGGACACAATATTCAAGCTTGATACAGGTCTGAATTTGGATTGTAATTAAATATTTGACATATCAACCCTTTTTTTATGAATAAAATCTAATAACTCGGAAACGTAAAATCTTAAATTTATAAAAATCAAAAGGGAGCTTACAACAATAGATATAAACAATTTACCAAAGTTTTATAAAAAATATTGAAACCATTTTTGAGTTATTGTCCGAAAACTGGAAAATCCCCCTTTTTGTAATGAATACAACCCCATAAATCTGAAACGTATAGTCTAAAATTTAAACAAATCAAAAGGGAGCTCATGTCGATAGAAATAAACAATTCACCAAAGTTTCTTGCAAATTGGGGAAATTGTTTTTGAGTTATTGTCCAAAAACTGGAAAACCCCATAACTCGGAAATGTAAAATCTAAAATTTATAAAATTCTAAAAGGAGCTTACATCAATACTGAATAAATATAAACAATTCACCAAAGTTTCATAAAAAATGCTGAAAGCATTTTTGAGTTATTGTCCGAAAACTGGAAAATCCCCCTTTTTGTATAGAATAAAACCCCATAAATCAAAAACCTATGGTCTAAAATTTATAAAAATCAAAAGGGAGCTCATGTTGATAGAAATAAACAATTCATCAAAGTTTCTTGCAAATTGGGGAAATTGTTTTTGAGTTATTGTCCACAAACTGGAAAATCCCCCCTTTTTTAATGAATAAAACCCCAAAACTCAGAAACAGTAAATCCGAAATTTATAAAAAATGAAAGGGAGCTCACATCAATAGATATAAACAATTCATTAAAAGTTTCATGCATATTGGTTAAAGCGTTTTTGAGTTAATGTCCGACATGTTGACGACAGACGGACGGACAGACGGTCAACGGTGTACCATAATACGTCCCGTAAACGGGCGTATAAAAAAGGGAAACAAATTACAGAAACTTTACATTTAGAGGATAAACTTGACAAACTTTCAACAACTGAACTAGAAAAGAAAACCAGAAGTTCAAAAAATTAAATAATGCTGTGAGTGTCCTTGCCTACTGACACATTCATTAGATGATGTACAAATTTTAGACTTCTCAAGTGCCTTGCAAACAGGAAGTAAACAGGAGACATGTACGCCCTACAATCATTCCATTAACCCAATATAGTTAACCTTAGTTTTCTGATAGTATCTGCAAAATAAACCTTACCAAGAAAACTAAACTTTGACTAATGAACCATGAAAACGAGGTCATTATAAAATATGGAGATGTGGTACGATTGCCATTGAGACAACTATCCATCAGAATTCAAATAAGTGGACATAAGCAATTATAGTTCATTGCAAGGCCTTCAATGATGAGAAAAACCCACACCATATAATCGTATACTGTCAATTCAGAAATCATTGCAAGTTGTTTTTATAATGAAACTGAGTGAGAATTGCAATAATATTAACCTGCATTTTGATATCTTATACATATATCTGTATGCAGCTTTTCCTGAAATCGCAAATATTTATCTCACATTTTAGTTCAATCTTCAATAAAATGCTCCACTAGGCGCAAGCTTGATATGACCACAGAGGTTGAACCCTGAACAGTTGAGGCAGGTTACATGAACACAACATTTAATAGATATAAGAAGATGTGGTATGAGTGCCAATGAGACAACTCTCCATCCAAGTCAAAATTTATAAATGTAAACCATTATAGGTCAAAGTACGATCTTCAACACGGAGCCTAGGCTCACACCGAACAGTAAGCTATAAAGGGCCCCAAAATTACTAGTGTAAAACCATTCAAACGGAAAACCAACGGTCTAATCTATATAAAAGCGAGAAACGAGAAACACTTATGAACCACATCAACAAACGACAACTACTGAACATCAGATTCCTGACTTAGGACAGGTGCAAACAAATGCAGCGGGTTTAAACGTTTTAATGGTACCAAACCTTCACCCTTTTTCTGAAACAATAGTGTAACATCACAACATAGAAAGACACACTGTAAAATATCAACTGAAATAACTTAAAACAGCTCTGAATTTGGATTGTGATTGAATATTTGACACAGCAAAGGTTTGTGACACAAAATGAATGTGGTCAAAGAACTGAAAAATTTGAAATTGGACATTTACTTATTATGGTCCAATTTCCCAAATCTAAGTACTTGGTAAGAATCAGCATATCAAAGAACCTCAAGAATTCATTTCTATGAAAAAATAACAAAATTTTAATTTAGGACCCTTTGGACCTCAATGTGGACCAATTTGATAAAGGAGCCAAAATCTAAATACAGGGTTAGATTCAGCATTTTAAAGAACCCCACAAATTCAGTTTTTGTTGAAATCAAACAAAGTTTAATTTTGTACCCTGATTGGATCAACTTGAAAACTGGGACCAAAAAACAAAAATTTAAATACAGGTTTAGATTCACCATTTCAAAGAACCCTGTATATATTCAATTTATGTTGAAATCAAACACAGTTTAATGTTGGACCCTGATTTGGATCAACTTGAAAACTGGGCCCAAAATCAAAAATCTACATACATGTTTATTAATAGACAATATAAGCTTAGTGTTGAGATTTCGCTTCATCAAAAAAAAAATATATAGCATTCAGAAAATTAGTTTATACAGAACAACAAACAAACCTACAACAAAATTTTCAACCAATTTACCAAAGAAAAGGATTTTTTTCCCAAAATATCATGTCTTTAAAATATCTATAAAATTTATCTAAAATTTTCTTCAAAATATCTAATAATGAACAGTAAATTTCAAACTATATGTAATATAACCGTCATACAGAGCTTATCATCAGCAACACTTAGGAAAAACTCACAAAATTTTCAAATAAATCTGTCACTCCAATTATAATTGTGTGATTGACAATTACCTCATATTTTGTCAGGTGATAATAGGTGAAAATTATTTAAAAACACTTAGTGTAATCAAACTTTATATATATACTTAATAGTTCCCAATAATTTTTTCTTTCATTTGTCACAAACAAATATCTGCAACTTATCTATCAATGTCAACAACTTTTATCTACACAATGTATTGTAATGAAATATATCCTTTAATAAAAATTTATTATTTTTCTTAAAATAAGATTTTTTTTTATTCAAATGTAACATAACACAATGTATGGCACAATTGTATTTAAAAACTTTGCTTCCACTTCAACAGACGGACAAAGGTCCATTTTAGTTTCCAAGGGAATTTTCAACCATAAGAAAATATTCAATCATGTTAACAATCTTTAAATAGAAGACGATTAAAAGTCAATGCATGCACAATTATCACCACAATTAATATATCTGAAAAAAAGCAAATCTATTTTAAACTATGACTCAATTTAAAATTTCTTTTATAATAAATCTATAAATGTAGAGCTTGATTAACTATTTAATATCCCAACCCTCCAATTGTGGTATGGAACCTTGTGCTAAAATTTCTTACACATCCATACACTTATACTAAAGTTATTGTCTGTGAACTAATTTATTTTCCATGAACCAGTGATGTATACCACAAAAATAGTTCTCTAAAATTAGATATGGTGTTTTATCTTTTTTCAACTATGACCCAAATTAAAATTTCTGTTAATTGTCCAATAACGTCTCTGAATTTAGATTCTGAGCAAATATGTAATAAAAGCATAGTTTCTGACACAGAATGAATGTGGTATAAGTCTTAAATAATTTCAAAATTAGACATTTACCAATTATGGTCCATTTTTCAAATTCTAAATACATGGTTGGATTCAGCATATCAAATAACCACATTGTTTCATTTTTTTGTTAAAATCAAACTAAGTTTTATTTTGGATACTTTGGACCTTTATGGGGTCCAGTTTGAAAAACAAGCCCAAAATCAATGAAAGAACCTTTGTGAGCGGGCTCACATACCCCACGTCCCCACATTGTCATTGGAGAAATAAAATAAGTGTAAGAAAAAAAAATTGTATCAGAAAAAAAAATTGAATCATAATTTCCTGTCAGTATGCACATCTACATAGTATGTCCTTATTATCTACACAGTTTCATGAAATTCTGTTGTGTGGTTTGAGAGGAGTTGCGATGACAAAAGGTTGCAGTAGTATATTGGGAAAATAAGTTCAAAGGGGCGTAACTCCTGGAAAGAAAATTGAATCGTAACTGCCTGTCGATATGCACATCTACGTAGTATGTCCTTATTATCTACACAGTTTCATGAAATTCTGTTGTGTGGTTTGAGAGGAGTTGCGATGACAAAAGGTTGCAGTAGTATATTGGGAAAATAAGTTCAAAGGGTTTGTAACTCCTGGAAAAAAAATTGAATCGTAATTTCCTGTCGATATGCACATCTACTTAGTATGTCCTTATTATCTGAAAAGGTTTCATGAAATTCTGTTGTGTGGTTTGAGAGGAGTTGCGATGACAAACTGTTGCAGTAGTACATTAAAGTAAATAAGTTCAAAGGGGCGTAACTCCTAGAAAAAAAATTGAATCGTAATTTCCTGTCGATATGCACAACTACATAGTATGTCCTTATTATCTAAAAAGGTTTCGTGAAATTCTGTTGTGTGGTTTGAGAGGAGTTGCGATGACAAGAAACAGGACTGACGGACGGACGAGTCAAAAACATTATACCCTCCGCAACTCATTGTGTGGGGTATAAAAATTTAAAACACTGTTAGATTGCACACATTAAAGAACACCAATGATTTATTTTTTGAAGAAATCAAACAGTCTAATTTTGGACCCAAATTTGGACCAACTTTGAAAACCAAGCACAAAATAAAAAAATCTAAAACACTGTTGTATTGACCATATCAAATAACACAAATAATTTAATTTTTGATGAAATCAAACAATGTTCAATTTTGGACCCCAATTTGAACCATGTTGAATACTGTGCCCAAAATCAAATATCAGAATACACGCTTAGATTCCGCATATCAAAGAAGCCCAACTATTCTTTTTTTTTTTTTTTTAAATCAAACAAAAAAGTTTAATTTTGGACCCTTTGGACCTTAATGTGGGCCGACCATGCCCCAAATCAAAAATCTTAATACACCTTTCAGCATATCAAAGAACCCCAAGAATTCAATTTTTTTTTAAATAAAAAAAAAAGTTGTATTTTGGACCCTTTGGACCTTAATGTGCATCAATTTAAAAACAGGCCTCAAAATTCAAAAAATCTTATTTATACACAATTAGATTCAGCATATCAAGGAATACCAATAATTCAATTTCTAAAGAAATCAAACAAAGTTTAATTTTGGACCCTTTGGATCTTTTAATATGAATCATTTCAAAAACAGACCCTAAAATCCAAATAATAAATACCTAATTAGATTCAGCATATTAAAGACCCCAAAGAATTCAAGACTATTGAATTAAAGACCATTGAAACTGCTAAAAAATTAGCAATTTAAACAAAGTATTGGTTTGGGCCTCTTTTAACTAAACCAATAAGGTTATAACACCTAAAATCAATCCCAAACTTTATTATATGGTATAACAACTTGTGGCACAATTAAATAGCAATAAATAGGCTTCTACTCAAGTTATTGTCCAGAAAACAGAAAATCCTTGTTTTTTTTGTTGGCCCCTTTTCAGCCCCTTATTATTTAAGGGTTTGGACCATGACCCCTAAAATCTCTCTCAACATTCCTTTTGAAGTATGGAACCTTGTAGTAAAATTTCATAGATACTCTAATACACAAATTAGTGTCCTGAAACATGAAAAATGCTTGTTTTGACCCCTTTTTGGTCCTTACTTACTAAACAGCTACAACAATAATCCCCAAAATAAATCCCATCCTTTCTTTTGTGGAATGGAACCTTGTGCTTAAATTTTATACATATATATACAGTTATACTCAAGTTATTGTCTGTGAACCAGACAAATAATTGTTTTTGTTAGGCTCTTTCTGGCCCCTAATTCCTAAACAGCTACTATAATAACCCCGAAATAAACCCCAACTTTCCTATTGTGGTATGGAACCTTGTGCTAAAATTGAATAGAGATCCATACACTTATATTCAAGTTATTGCCTGCAACCCAGAAAAATAATTGTCTTCTGCCCCTTTTCAACCCCTTATTATTAAACAGTATGGGCCATGACACTCAAAAATCATTCTAAACTTATAATTTGAAGTATGGAACCTTGTGGTAAAATTTCATAGAAATCTATACTCTTATACACCAATTATTGTCCTGAACATGAAAAATGCTTGTTTTTGGCCCCTTTTGGCCCCTAATTCCTAAACAGCTATGACAATAACCCCCAAAATATATCACAACCTTTTTTTGTGGTATGGAACCTTGCGCTCACATTTTATAGAGATCCATACACTTGTACTCAAATTATTGTCCGTGAACATGACAAAAAATTGTTGTTTGTTAGACCCTTTTTGGCCCCTAATTCCTAAAAATCTATGACAATAACCCCCAACATTAATCCTAACTTTCCTTTTGTGGTGTGGAACCTTGTGCTAAAATTTTGATCAAAGAAATATCTCTTATACTCAAGTTATTGTCTTAAAACCAGACAAATAATTGTTTTTGGCCCCTTTCTGGCCCCTAATTACAAAACTAAGACAATAACCCCCAAAATCAATCCCAACCCTCCTATTGTGGTATTGAACCATGTGCTAAAATTCTTAGACATCCATACACATACGCTAAAATTATTGTCTGCAAACCAATTTATTTTCAATGAACCATTAAAACAGACTTTTTTTGGTCCCTAATTAAAAAGCCGCTGGACAAAAGCCCCCCAAAACAATCCCAACCGTCCTTTAGTGATATGGAACGTTGTGCTAAAATTTCATAGAGATCCATGAACTTATAATCAAGTTATTGTCTGCGAACCAAAATGTCTTCTGACGCAGACGCAGACAACACCATAACATAATACTACTGCAAATAAATTTGCAGTCGTACAAAAAAATGGCAATACTAAATGCATGCAATAATTTCGAATTTACGGTACGTAGTTGGCCACAAAAGATCCTGATATGAACTCTGCCAGACAGACATATACACCAAACACTTTTAAAATACCAAATATTTATTACAAAAATTATTAATGAAAATTACCTTCCATCCCTTGTCCAGCAGTCACACCTGAAGATTTCTCTGACATGACAGACTGAAAAATAACGAATATGCACTCTGAATATACCTTTACTCATAGTACTTGTAGAACTATTAAATTTCTAAAATATCACCCCCAAAAATAATATACAATAAAAATGATTCACATTATATACTATATATCGATCAAATTTTCATATTTTTCAAAAAATTGCGAGGCCCAGAGTAAAAGAGAGACATCATAGCTTGAAGTGTACAGGTTGATTTTGAATTTACTTTTTGTGTTTATTTGCAAGTGCATTTTGAATGCACCTTTGAATCGAAAATTATTCCAACTGTAGAATATTCTAATATTCTGTGACTAGCTCACACTTGTTATCATTTGTCTTGATTATGTCTCTGTCAACTTTTGGATAACCTCCATTTGAAGTATGTAATTTGTGGTAAATTAAGTATAGATATGTTCGACTGTATAATAAAATTGTCCCTAAAGTTAAGATAGTATTTGGGGTATAACTAAATTATATAGGCACGAAGGAGCCTGTATATGGCTTACCCAGCATTTTTCCCCCTCAAAATGTTACAATACAACAAAAATATTTGTGTTTAATGGAAACTTTGTGCCAAAACCTGTCTTGCTGATCATTTTTGCTCAACCAGGTTTTATAGTTTTAAAGATAAAAAGCAGAAATGAAAAATAAACAAGAGGCCCAAATACGAGTGTATCACTTGTAAACCTTGGCAATTTTGCCATACAAAAAATTGGATTGATCACGTTGATTGTTGATGTTTAACACCACTTCCAGTACTATTGTCTATATCATGGTGGTAAGGATTGATTGTTGGTGTTTAACACCACTTTCAGTACTATTGTCTATATTGCGATGGTAAGGATGGATTGTTGATGTTTAACACCACTTACAGTACTACTGTCTATACCGTGGTGGTAAGGATTGATAGATTGTTGGTGTTTAACACCACTTCCAGTACTATTGTCTATATCGTGGTGGTAAGGATGGATTGATTGTAGGTGTTTAACACCAGTTTCAGTACTATTGTCTATATCGTGGTGGTAAGGATGGATTGTTGATGTTTAACACCACTTTCAGTACTATTGTCTATATCGTGGTGGTAAGGATTGATTGATTGTTGATGTTTAACACCACTTTCAGTACTATTGTCTATATCGTGGTGGTAAGGATTGATTGATTGTTGATGTTTAACACCACTTTCAGTACTATTGTCTATATCATGGTGGTAAGGATTGATTGTTGGTGTTTAACACCACTTCCAGTACTATTGTCTATATCGTGGTGGTAAGGATTGATTGTTGATGTTTTACACCACTTTCAGTACTATTGTCTATATCGTGGTGGTAAGGATTGATTGTTGGTGTTTAACACCACTTCCAGTACTATTGTCTATATCATGGTGGTAAGGATTGATTGATTGTTGATGTTTAACACCACTTTCAGTACTATTGTCTATATCGTGGTGGTAAGGATTGATTGTTGGTGTTTAACACCACTTTCAGTACTATTGTCTATATCGTGGTGGTAAGGATTGATTGTTGGTGTTTAACACCACTTTCAGTACTATTGTCTATATCGTGGTGGTAAGGATTGATTGTTGATGTTTAACACCACTTTCAGTACTATTGTCTATATCGTGGTGGTAAGGATTGATTGATTGTTGGTGTTTTACACCACTTTCAGTACTATTGTCTATATCGTGGTGGTAAGGATGGATTGATTGTTGGTGTTTAACACCACTTTCAGTACTATTGTCTATATCGTGGTGGTAAGGATTGATTGTTGGTGTTTAACACCACTTTCAGTACTATTGTCTATATCGTGGTGGTAAGGATTGATTGTTGGTGTTTAACACCACTTTCAGTACTATTGTCTATATCGTGGTGGTAAGGATTGATTGTTGGTGTTTAACACCACTTTCAGTACTATTGTCTATATCGTGGTGGTAAGGATTGATTGTTGATGTTTTACACAACTTTCAGTACTATTGTCTATATCGTGGTGATAAGGATTGATTGATTGTTGATGTTTAACACCACTTTCAGTACTTTTATCTATATCGTGGTGGTAAGGATTGATTGATTGTTGATGTTTAACACCACTTTCAGTACTATTGTCTATATCGTGGTGGTAAGGATGGATTGTTGGTGTTTAACACCACTTCCAGTACTATTGTCTATATCGTGGTGGTAAGGATTGATTGTTGATGTTTAACACCACTTTCAGTACTATTGTCTATATCATGGTGGTAAGGATTGATTGTTGGTGTTTAACACCACTTTCAGTACTATTGTCTATATCGTGGTGGTAAGGATTGATTGTTGATGTTTTACACCACTTTCAGTACTATTGTCTATATCATGGTGGTAAGGATTGATTGTTGGTGTTTAACACCACTTTCAGTACTATTGTCTATATCATGGTGGTAAGGATTGATTGTTGATGTTTAACACTACTTTCAGTACTATTGTCTATATCATGGTGGTAAGGATTGATTGATTGTTGATGTTTAACACCACTTCCAGTACTATTGTCTATATCATGGTGGTAAGGATTGATTGATTGTTGATGTTTAACACCACTTTCAGTACTATTGTCTATATCATGGTGGTAAGGATTGATTGTTGATGTTTAACACTACTTTCAGTACTATTGTCTATATCATGGTGGTAAGGATTGATTGATTGTTGATGTTTAACACCACTTCCAGTACTATTGTCTATATCATGGTGGTAAGGATTGATTGATTGTTGATGTTTAACACCACTTTCAGTACTATTGTCTATATTGTGGTGGTAAGGATTGATTGTTGATGTTTAACACCACTTTCAGTACTATTGTCTATATCATGGTGGTAAGGATTGATTGTTGGTGTTTAACACCACTTTCAGTACTATTGTCTATATCGTGGTGGTAAGGATTGATTGTTGGTGTTTAACACCACTTTCAGTACTATTGTCTATATCGTGGTGGTAAGGATTGATTGTTGATGTTTAACACTACTTTCAGTACTATTGTCTATATCATGGTGGTAAGGATTGATTGTTGGTGTTTAACACCACTTTCAGTACTATTGTCTATATCGTGGTGGTAAGGATTGATTGATTGTTGGTGTTTAACACCACTTTCAGTACTATTGTCTATATCATGGTGGTAAGGATTGATTGTTGATGTTTAACACCACTTTCAGTACTATTGTCTATATCATGGTGGTAAGGATTGATTGTTGATGTTTAACACCACTTTCAGTACTATTGTCTATATCGTGGTGGTAAGGATTGATTGTTGATGTTTAACACCACTTTCAGTACTATTGTCTATATCGTGGTGGTAAGGATTGATTGATTGTTGGTGTTTAACACCACTTTCAGTACTATTGTCTATATCGTGGTGGTAAGGATTGATTGATTGTTGATGTTTAACACCACTTTCAGTACTATTGTCTATATCGTGGTGGTAAGGATGGATTGTTGATGTTTAACACCACTTTCAGTACTATTGTCTATATCGTGGTGGTAAGGATTGATTGATTGTTGGTGTTTAACACCACTTTCAGTACTATTGTCTATATCATGGTGGTAAGGATGGATTGATTGTTGATGTTTAACACCACTTTCAGTACTATTGTCTATATCGTGGTGGTAAGGATTGATTGATTGTTGGTGTTTAACACCACTTTCAGTACTATTGTCTATATCGTGGTGGTAAGGATTGATTGTTGATGTTTTACACAACTTTCAGTACTATTGTCTATATCTTGGTGGTAAGGATTGATTGTTGGTGTTTAACACCACTTTCAGTACTATTGTCTATATCGTGGTGGTAAGGATTGATTGTTGATGTTTAACACCACTTTCAGTACTATTGTCTATATCGTGGTGGTAAGGATTGATGGATTGTTGGTGTTTAACACCACTTCCAGTACTATTGTCTATATCATGGTGGTAAGGATTGATTGTTGATGTTTAACACCACTTTCAGTACTATTGTCTATATCGTGGTGGTAAGGATTGATTGATTGTTAGTGTTTAACACCACTTTCAGTACTATTGTCTATATCGTGGTGGTAAGGATGGATTGATTGCTGATGTTTAACACCACTTTCAGTACTATTGTCTATATCTTGGTGGTAAGGATGGATTGATTGTTGATGTTTAACACCACTTTCAGTACTATTGTCTATATCGTGGTGGTAAGGATGGATTGTTGATGTTTAACACCACTTTCAGTACTATTGTCTATATCGTGGTGGTAAGGATTGATTGTTGGTGTTTAACACCACTTTCAGTACTATTGTCTATATCGTGGTGGTAAGGATTGATTGTTGGTGTTTAACACCACTTTCAGTACTATTGTCTATATCGTGGTGGTAAGGATTGATTGTTGATGTTTAACTCCACTTTCAGTACTATTGTCTATATCGTGGTGGTAAGGATTGATTGTTTGTTGGTGTTTAACACCACTTTCAGTACTATTGTCTATATCGTGGTGGTAAGGATGGATTGTTGATGTTTAACACCACTTTCAGTACTATTGTCTATATCGTGGTGGTAAGGATTGATTGATTGTTGGTGTTTAACACCACTTTCAGTACTATTGTCTATATCGTGGTGGTAAGGATTGATTGTTGGTGTTTAACACCACTTTCAGTACTACTGTCTATATCGTGGTGGTAAGGATTGATTGTTGATGTTTAACATCACTTTCAGTACTATTGTCTATATCGTGGTGGTAAGGATTGATTGTTGGTGTTTAACACCACTTTCAGTACTATTGTCTATATCGTGGTGGTAAGGATTGATTGTTGATGTATAACACCACTTTCAGTACTATTGTCTATATCGTGGTGGTAAGGATTGATTGATTGTTGATGTTTAACACCACTTCCAGCACTATTGTCTATATCGCGGTGGTAAGGATGGATTGTTGATGTTTAACACCACTTTCAGTACTACTGTCTATATCGCGGTGGTAAGGATGGATTGTTGATGTTTAACACCACTTTCAGTACTATTGTCTATATCGTGGTGGTAAGGATTGATTGTTGCTGTTTAACACCACTTTCAGTACTATTGTCTATACTGTGGTGGTAAGGATTGATTGTTGATGTATAACACCACTTTCAGTACTATTGTCTATATCGTGGTGGTAAGGATGGATTGATTGTTGGTGTTTAACACCACTTTCAGTACTATTGTCTATATCGTGGTGGTAAGGATTGATTGTTGATGTTTAACACCACTTTCAGTACTATTGTCTATATCGTGGTGGTAAGGATTGATTGATTGTTGATGTTTAACACCACTTTCAGTACTATTGTCTATATCGCGGTGGTAAGGATGGATTGTTGATGTTTAACACCACTTTCAGTACTACTGTCTATATCGTGGTGGTAAGGATGGATTGTTGGTGTTTAACACCACTTTCAGTACTATTGTCTATATCGTGGTGGTAAGGATGGATTGTTGGTGTTTAACACCACTTTCAGTACTATTGTCTATATCGTGGTGGTAAGGATTGATTGTTGGTGTTTAACACCACTTTCAGTACTATTGTCTATATCGTGGTGGTAAGGATTGATTGTTGATGTTTAACACCACTTTCAGTACTATTGTCTATATCGTGGTGGTAACGATTGATTGATTGTTGATGTTTAACACCACTTTCAGTACTATTGTCTATATCGTGGTGGTAAGGATGGATTGTTGGTGTTTAACACCACTTTCAGTACTATTGTCTATATCGTGGTGGTAAGGATTGATTGATTGTTGATGTTTAACACCACTTTCAGTACTATTGTCTATATCGTGGTGGTAAGGATTGATTGTTGATGTTTAACACCACTTTCAGTACTATTGTCTATATCGTGGTGGTAAGGATTGATTGTTTGTTGGTGTTTAACACCACTTTCAGTACTATTGTCTATATCGTGGTGGTAAGGATTGATTGTTTGTTGATGTTTAACACCACTTTCAGTACTACTGTCTATATCGTGGTGGTAAGGATTGATTGATTGTTGATGTATAACACCACTTCCAGTACTATTGTCTATATCGTGGTGATAAGGATTGATTGTTGGTGTTTAACACCACTTTCAGTACTATTGTCTATATCATGGTGGTAAGGATTGATTGATTGTTGATGTTTTACACCACTTTCAGTACTATTGTCTATATCGTGGTGGTAAGGATTGATGGATTGTTGGTGTTTAACACCACTTTCAGTACTATTGTCTATATCGTGGTGGTAAGGATTGATGGATTGTTGATGTATAACACCACTTTCAGTACTATTGTCTATATCGTGGTGGTAAGGATTGATTGATTGTTGGTGTTTAACACCACTTTCAGTGCTATTGTCTATATCGTGGTGGTAAGGATTGATGGATTGTTGATGTTTAACACCACTTTCAGTACTATTGTCTATATCGTGGTGGTAAGGATGGATTTATTGTTGATGTTTAACACCACTTTCAGTACTATTGTCTATATCGTGGTGGTAAGGATGGATTTATTGTTGATGTTTAACATCACTTTCAGTACTATTGTCTATATCGTGGTGGTAAGGATTGATTGTTGATGTTTAACACCACTTTCAGTACTATTGTCTATATCGTGGTGGTAAGGATTGATTGTTGGTGTTTAACACCACTTTCAGTACTATTGTCTATATCATGGTGGTAAGGATTGATTGTTGATGTTTAACACCACTTTCAGTACTATTGTCTATATCGTGGTGGTAAGGATTGATGGATTGTTGGTGTTTAACACCACTTTCAGTACTATTGTCTATATCATGGTGGTAAGGATTGATTGTTGATGTTTAACACCACTTTCAGTACTATTGTCTATATCGTGGTGGTAAGGATTGATTGTTGGTGTTTAACACCACTTTCAGTACTATTGTCTATATCGTGGTGGTAAGGATTGATTGTTGATGTTTAACACCACTTTCAGTACTATTGTCTATATCGTGGTGGTAAGGATTGATGGATTGTTGATGTTTAACACCACTTTCAGTACTATTGTCTATATCGTGGTGGTAAGGATTGATGGATTGTTGATGTTTAACACCACTTTCAGTACTATTGTCTATATCGTGGTGGTAAGGATTGATGGATTGTTGATGTTTAACTCCACTTTCAGTACTATTGTCTATATCGTGGTGATAAGGATTGATTGTTGATGTTTAACACCACTTTCAGTACTATTGTCTATATCGTGGTGGTAAGGATTGATTGATTGTTGATGTTTAACACCACTTCCAGTACTATTGTCTATATCATGGTGGTAAGGATTGATTGTTGATGTTTAACACCACTTTCAGTACTATTGTCTATATTGTGGTGGTAAGGATTGATTGTTGGTGTTTAACACCACTTTCAGTACTATTGTCTATATCGTGGTGGTAAGGATTGATTGTTGATGTTTAACACCACTTTCAGTACTATTGTCTATATCGTGGTGGTAAGGATTGATTGTTGATGTTTAACACCACTTTCAGTACTATTGTCTATATCATGGTGGTAACGATTGATTGTTGATGTTTAACACCACTTACAGTACTATTGTCTATATCGTGGTGGTAAGGATTGATTGTTGATGTTTAACACCACTTTCAGTACTATTGTCTATATCATGGTGGTAAGGATTGATTGTTGATGTTTAACACTACTTTCAGTACTATTGTCTATATCGTGGTGGTAAGGATTGATTGATTGTTGGTGTTTAACACCACTTTCAGTACTATTGTCTATATCATGGTGGTAAGGATTGATTGTTGATGTTTAACACCACTTTCAGTACTATTGTCTATATCATGGTGGTAAGGATTGATTGTTGGTGTTTAACACCACTTTCAGTACTATTGTCTATATCATGGTGGTAAGGATTGATTGTTGGTGTTTAACACCACTTTCAGTACTATTGTCTATATCATGGTGGTAAGGATTGATTGTTGGTGTTTAACACCACTTTCAGTACTATTGTCTATATCGTGATGGTAAGGATGGATTGATTGTTGATGTTTTACACAACTTTCAGTACTATTGTCTATATCGTGGTGGTAAGGATGGATTGTTGGTGTTTAACACCACTTCCAGTACTATTGTCTATATCGTGGTGGTAAGGATTGATTGTTGATGTTTAACACCACTTTCAGTACTATTGTCTATATCGTGGTGGTAAGGATTGATTGTTGGTGTTTAACACCACTTTCAGTACTATTGTCTATATCATGGTGGTAAGGATTGATTGTTGATGTTTAACACCACTTTCAGTACTATTGTCTATATCGTGGTGGTAAGGATTGATTGTTGGTGTTTAACACCACTTTCAGTACTATTGTCTATATCGTGGTGGTAAGGATTGATTGTTGGTGTTTAACACCACTTTCAGTACTATTGTCTATATCATGGTGGTAAGGATTGATTGTTGATGTTTAACACCACTTTCAGTACTATTGTCTATATCGTGGTGGTAAGGATTGATTGTTGATGTTTAACACCACTTTCAGTACTATTGTCTATATCGTGGTGGTAAGGATTGATTGTTGGTGTTTAACACCACTTTCAGTACTATTGTCTATATCGTGGTGGTAAGGATGGATTGATTGATTGTTGGTGTTTAACACCACTTCCAGTACTATTGTCTATATCGTGGTGGTAAGGATTGATTGTTGATGTTTAACATCACTTTCAGTACTATTGTCTATATCGTGGTGGTAAGGATTGATTGTTGGTGTTTAACACCACTTTCAGTACTATTGTCTATATCGTGGTGGTAAGGATTGATTGTTGATGTTTAACACCACTTTCAGTACTATTGTCTATATCGTGGTTGTAAGGATTGATTGTTGGTGTTTAACACCACTTTCAGTACTATTGTCTATATCGTGGTGATAAGGATTGATTAGTTGTTGGTGTTTAACACCACTTTCAGTACTATTGTCTATATCGTGGTGGTAAGGATTGATTGTTGGTGTTTAACACCACTTTCAGTACTATTGTCTATATTGTGGTGGTAACGATTGATTGATTGTTGGTGTTTAACACCACTTTCAGTACTATTGTCTATATCGTGGTGGTAAGGATTGATTGTTGATGTTTAACACCACTTTCAGTACTATTGTCTATATCGTGGTTGTAAGGATTGATTGTTGGTGTTTAACACCACTTTCAGTACTATTGTCTATATCGTGGTGGTAAGGATTGATTAGTTGTTGGTGTTTAACACCACTTTCAGTACTATTGTCTATATCGTGGTGGTAAGGATTGATTGTTGGTGTTTAACACCACTTTCAGTACTATTGTCTATATTGTGGTGGTAACGATTGATTGATTGTTGGTGTTTAACACCACTTTCAGTACTATTGTCTATATCATGGTGGTAAGGATTGATTGTTGATGTTTAACACCACTTTCAGTACTATTGTCTATATCGTGGTGGTAAGGATTGATTGATTGTTGGTGTTTAACACCACTTTCAGTACTATTGTCTATATCATGGTGGTAAGGATTGATTGCTGATGTTTAACACTACTTTCAGTACTATTGTCTATATCGTGGTGGTAAGGATTGATTGTTGATGTTTAACACCACTTTCAGTACTATTGTCTATATCGTGGTGGTAAGGATTGATTGATTGTTGATGTTTAACACCACTTTCAGTACTATTGTCTATATCGTGGTGGTCAGGATGGATTGATTGATTGTTGGTGTTTAACACCACTTTCAGTACTATTCTCTATATCGTGGTGGTAAGGATTGATTGATTGTTGGTGTTTAACACCACTTTCAGTACTATTGTCTATATCATGGTGGTAAGGATTGATTGTTGATGTTTAACACTACTTTCAGTACTATTGTCTATATCGTGGTGGTAAGGATTGATTGTTGGTGTTTAACACCACTTTCAGTACTATTGTCTATATCGTGCTGGTAAGGATTGATTGATTGTTGGTGTTTAACACCACTTTCAGTACTATTGTCTATATTGTGGTGGTAACGATTGATTAATGGTGTTTAACACCACTTTCAATACTATTGTCTATATCTTGGTGGTAAGGATTGATTGTTGATGTTTAACACCACTTTCAGTACTATTGTCTATATCGTGGTGGTAAGGATTGATTGTTGGTGTTTAACACCACTTTCAGTACTATTGTCTATATCATGGTGGTAAGGATTGATTGTTGATGTTTAACACCACTTTCAGTACTATTGTCTATATCGTGGTGGTAAGGATTGATTGTTGATGTTTAACACCACTTTCAGTACTATTGTCTATATCGTGGTTGTAAGGATTGATTGTTGGTGTTTAACACCACTTTCAGTACTATTGTCTATATCGTGGTGGTAAGGATTGATTGGTTGTTGGTGTTTAACACCACTTTCAGTACTATTGTCTATATCGTGGTTGTAAGGATTGATTGTTGGTGTTTAACACCACTTTCAGTACTATTGTCTATATTGTGGTGGTAACGATTGATTGGTTGTTGGTGTTTAACACCACTTTCAGTACTATTGTCTATATCGTGGTGGTAAGGATTGATTGTTGGTGTTTAACACCACTTTCAGTACTATTGTCTATATTGTGGTGGTAACGATTGATTGATTGTTGGTGTTTAACACCACTTTCAGTACTATTGTCTATATCGTGGTGGTAAGGATTGATTGTTGGTGTTTAACACCACTTTCAGTACTATTGTCTATATTGTGGTGGTAACGATTGATTGATTGTTGGTGTTTAACACCACTTTCAGTACTATTGTCTATATCGTGGTGGTAAGGATTGATTGTTGATGTTTAACACCACTTTCAGTACTATTGTCTATATCGTGGTTGTAAGGATTGATTGTTGGTGTTTAACACCACTTTCAGTACTATTGTCTATATCGTGGTGGTAAGGATTGATTGGTTGTTCGTGTTTAACACCACTTTCAGTACTATTGTCTATATCGTGGTGGTAAGGATTGATTGTTGGTGTTTAACACCACTTTCAGTACTATTGTCTATATCGTGGTGGTAAGGATTGATTGGTTGTTGGTGTTTAACACCACTTTCAGTACTATTGTCTATATCGTGGTGGTAAGGATTGATTGTTGGTGTTTAACACCACTTTCAGTACTATTGTCTATATTGTGGTGGTAACGATTGATTGATTGTTGGTGTTTAACACCACTTTCAGTACTATTGTCTATATCATGGTGGTAAGGATTGATTGTTGATGTTTAACACCACTTTCAGTACTATTGTCTATATCGTGGTGGTAAGGATTGATTGATTGTTGGTGTTTAACACCACTTTCAGTACTATTGTCTATATCATGGTGGTAAGGATTGATTGATTGTTGGTGTTTAACACTACTTTCAGTACTATTGTCTATATCGTGGTGGTAAGGATTGATTGTTGATGTTTAACACCACTTTCAGTACTATTGTCTATATCGTGGTGGTCAGGATGGATTGATTGATTGTTGGTGTTTAACACCACTTTCAGTACTATTGTCTATATCGTGGTGGTAAGGATTGATTGATTGTTGGTGTTTAACACCACTTTCAGTACTATTGTCTATATCATGGTGGTAAGGATTGATTGTTGATGTTTAACACTACTTTCAGTACTATTGTCTATATCGTGGTGGTAAGGATTGATTGTTGGTGTTTAACACCACTTTCAGTACTATTGTCTATATCGTGGTGGTAAGGATTGATTGATTGTTGGTGTTTAACACCACTTTCAGTACTATTGTCTATATCGTGGTGGTAAGGATTGATTGTTGGTGTTTAACACCACTTTCAGTACTATTGTCTATATCGTGGTTGTAAGGATTGATTGTTGGTGTTTAACACCACTTTCAGTACTATTGTCTATATCGTGGTGGTAAGGATTGATTGATTGTTGGTGTTTAACACCACTTTCAGTACTATTGTCTATATCGTGGTGGTAAGGATTGATTGTTGGTGTTTAACACCACTTTCAGTACTATTGTCTATATCATGGTGGTAAGGATTGATTGTTGGTGTTTAACACCACTTTCAGTACTATTGTCTATATTGTGGTGGTAAGGATTGATTGATTGTTGGTGTTTCACACCACTTTCAGTACTATTGTCTATATCATGGTGGTAAGGATTGATTGATTGTTGGTGTTTAACACCACTTTCAGTACTATTGTCTATATTGTGGTGGTAAGGATTGATTGATTGTTGATGTTTAACACCACTTTCAGTACTATTGTCTATATGGTGGTGGTAAGGATTGATTGATTGTTGATGTTTAACACCACTTTCAGTACTATTGTCTATATCGTGGTGGTAAGGATTGATTGTTGATGTTTAACACCACTTTCAGTACTATTGTCTATATCGTGGTGGTAAGGATTGACTGTTGATGTTTAACACCACTTTCAGTACTATTGTCTATATCATGGTGGTAAGGATTGATTGTTGATGTTTAACACCACTTTCAGTACTATTGTCTATATCATGGTGGTAAGGATGGATTGATTGATTGTTGGTGTTTAACACCACTTTCAGTACTATTGTCTATATCGTGGTGGTAAGGATTGACTGTTGATGTTTAACACCACTTTCAGTACTATTGTCTATATCGTGGTGGTAAGGATTGATTGTTGATGTTTAACACCACTTTCAGTACTATTGTCTATATCGTGGTGGTAAGGATTGATTGATTGTTGGTGTTTAACACCACTTTCAGTACTATTGTCTATATCGTGGTGGTAAGGATTGATTGTTGGTGTTTAACACTACTTTCAGTACTATTGTCTATATCGTGGTGGTAAGGATTGATTGTTGGTGTTTAACACCACTTTCAGTACTATTGTCTATATCGTGGTGGTAAGGATTGATTGTTGATGTTTAACACCACTTTCAGTACTATTGTCTATATCGTGGTGGTAAGGATTGATTGTTGATGTTTAACACCACTTTCAGTACTATTGTCTATATCGTGGTGGTAAGGATTGATTGTTGGTGTTTAACACCACTTTCAGTACTATTGTCTATATCGTGGTGGTAAGGATTGATTAGTTGTTGGTGTTTAACACCACTTTCAGTACTATTGTCTATATCGTGGTGGTAAGGATTGATTAGTTGTTGATGTTTAACACTACTTTCAGTACTATTGTCTATATCGTGGTGGTAAGGATTGATTGTTGGTGTTTAACACCACTTTCAGTACTATTGTCTATATCGTGGTGGTAAGGATTGATTGTTGATGTTTAACATCACTTTCAGTACTATTGTCTATATCGTGGTGGTAAGGATTGATTGTTGGTGTTTAACACCACTTTCAGTACTATTGTCTATATCATGGTGGTAAGGATTGATTGTTGATGTTTAACACCACTTTCAGTACTATTGTCTATATCGTGGTGGTAAGGATTGATTGGTTGTTGGTGTTTAACACCACTTTCAGTACTATTGTCTATATCGTGGTGGTAAGGATTGATTGTTGGTGTTTAACACCACTTTCAGTACTATTGTCTATATTGTGGTGGTAACGATTGATTGATTGTTGGTGTTTAACACCACTTTCAGTACTATTGTCTATATCATGGTGGTAAGGATTGATTGTTGATGTTTAACACCACTTTCAGTACTATTGTCTATATCGTGGTGGTAAGGATTGATTGTTGGTGTTTAACACCACTTTCAGTACTATTGTCTATATCGTGGTGGTAACGATTGATTGATTGTTGATATTTAACACCACTTTCAGTACTTTTGTCTATATTGTGGTGGTAAGGATTGATTGTTGATGTTTAACACCACTGTCAGTACTATTGTCTATATTGTGGTTGTAAGGATTGATTGTTGGTGTTTAACACCACTTTCAGTACTATTGTCTATATCGTGGTGGTAAGGATGGATTGTTGATGTTTAACACCACTTTCAGTACTATTGTCTATATCGTGGTGGTAAGGATTGATTGTTGGTGTCTAACACCACTTCCAGTACTATTGTCTATATCGTGGTGGTAAGGATTGATTGTTGATGTTTAACACCACTTACAGTACTATTGTCTATATCGTGGTGGTAAGGATTGATTGTTGGTGTTTAACACCACTTTCAGTACTATTGTCTATATCGTGGTGGTAAGGATTGATTGTTGATGTTTAACACCACTTTCAGTACTATTGTCTATATCGTGGTGGTAAGGATTGATTGATTGTTGATGTTTAACACCACTTTCAGTACTATTGTCTATATCGTGGTGGTAAGGATTGATTGTTGGTGTTTAACACCACTTTCAGTACTATTGTCTATATCGTGGTGGTAAGGATTGATTGTTGATGTTTAACACCACTTTCAGTACTATTGTCTATATCATGGTGGTAAGGATTGATTGTTGGTGTTTAACATCACTTTCAGTACTATTGTCTATATCATTGTGGTAAGGATTGATTGATTGTTGGTGTTTAACACCACTTTCAGTACTATTGTCTATATCGTGGTGGTAAGGATGGATTGATTGTTGGTGTTTAACACTACTTTCAGTACTATTGTCTATATCGTGGTGGTAAGGATTGATTGTTGTTGTTTAACACCACTTTCAGTACTATTGTCTATATCGTGGTGGTAAGGATTGATTGATTGTTGATATTTAACACCACTTTCAGTACTTTTGTCTATATTGTGGTGGTAAGGATTGATTGTTGATGTTTAACACCACTGTCAGTACTATTGTCTATATTGTGGTTGTAAGGATTGATTGTTGGTGTTTAACACCACTTTCAGTACTATTGTCTATATCGTGGTGGTAAGGATTGATTGTTGATGTTTAACACCACTTCCAGTACTATTGTCTATATCATGGTGGTAAGGATTGATTGATTGTTGGTGTTTAACACCACTTTCAGTACTATTGTCTATATCGTGGTGGTAAGGATTGATTGTTGGTGTTTAACACCACTTTCAGTACTATTGTCTATATCGTGGTGGTAAGGATTGATTGATTGTTGGTCTTTAACACCACTTCCAGTACTATTGTCTATATCGTGGTGGTAAGGATTGATTGTTGCTGTTTAACACCACTTTCAGTACTATTGTCTATATTGTGGTTGTAAGGATTGATTGTTGGTGTTTAACACCACTTCCAGTACTATTGTCTATATCTTGGTGGTAAGGATTGATTGATTGTTGCTGTTTAACACCACTTTCAGTACTATTGTCTATATCGTGGTGGTAAGGATTGATTGTTGCTGTTTAACACCACTTTCAGTACTATTGTCTATATTGTGGTTGTAAGGATTGATTGTTGGTGTTTAACACCACTTCCAGTACTATTGTCTATATCGTGGTGGTAAGGATTGATTGATTGTTGCTGTTTAACACCACTTTCAGTACTATTGTCTATATCGTGGTGGTAAGGATTGATTGTTGCTGTTTAACACCACTTTCAGTACTATTGTCTATATCGTGGTGGTAACGATTGATTAATGGTGTTTAACACCACTTTCAGTACTATTGTCTATATTGTGGTGGTAGGGATTGATTGTTGATGTTTAACACCACTTTCAGTACTATTGTCTATATCGTGGTGGTAAGGATGGATTGATTGTTGGTGTTTAACACCACTTTCAGTACTATTGTCTATATTGTGGTGGTAACGATTGATTGATTGTTGGTGTTTAACACCACTTCCAGTACTATTGTCTATATCATGGTGGTAAGGATTGATTGTTGATGTTTAACACCACTTTCAGTACTATTGTCTATATCGCGGTGGTAAGGATTGATTGTTGGTGTTTAACACCACTTTCAGTACTATTGTCTATATCATGGTGGTAAGGATTGATTGATTGTTGATGTTTAACACCACTTTCAGTACTATTGTCTATATCGTGGTGGTAAGGATGGATGGATTGTTGGTGTTTAACACCACTTTCAGTACTATTGTCTATATCGTGGTGGTAAGGATTGATTGATTGTTGATGTTTAACACCACTTTCAGTACTATTGTCTATATCGTGGTGGTAAGGATTGATTGTTGATGTTTAACACCACTTTCAGTACTATTGTCTATATCATGGTGGTAACGATTGATTGTTGATGTTTAACACCACTTTCACTACTATTGTCTATATCTTGGTGGTGAGGATTGATTGATTGTTGATGTTTAACACCACTTTCAGTACTATTGTCTATATCATGGTAGTAAGGATTGATTGATTGTTGATGTTTAACACCACTTTCAGTACTATTGTCTATATCGTGGTGGTCAGGTTGGATTGATTGATTGTTGATGTTTAACACCACTTACAGTACTATTGTCTATATCGTGGTGGTAAGGATTGATTGATTGTTGATGTTTAACACCACTTACAGTACTATTGTCTATATCGTGGTGGTAAGGATTGATTGATTGTTTATGTTTAACACCACTTTCAGTACTATTGTCTATATCATGGTGGTAAGGATTCATTGATTGTTGCTGTTTAACACCACTTTCAGTACTATTGTCTATATTGTGGTTGTAAGGATTGATTGATGTTTAACACCACTTTCAGTACTATTGTCTATATCGTGGTGGTAAGGATTGATTGATTGTTGGTGTTTAACATCACTTTCAGTACTATTGTCTATATCGTGGTGGTAAGGATTGATTGATTGTTGATGTTTAACACCACTTTCAGTACTATTGTCTATATCGTGGTGGTAAGGATTGATTGATTGTTGGTGTTTAACACCACTTTCAGTACTATTGTCTATATCATGGTGGTAAGGATTGATTGTTGATGTATAACACCACTTTCAGTACTATTGTCTATATCATGGTGGTAAGGATAGATTGATTGTTGGTGTTTAACACCACTTCCAGTACTATTGTCTATATCGTGGTGGTAAGAATTGATTGATTGTTGATGTTTAACACCACTTTCAGTACTATTGTCTATATCATGGTGGTAAGGATTGATTGTTGGTGTTTAACACCACTTTCAGTACTATTGTCTATATCATGGTGGTAAGGATTGATTGATTGTTGGTGTTTAACACCACTTTCAGTACTATTGTCTATATCGTGGTGGTAAGGATTGATTGTTGATGTTTAACACCACTTTCAGTACTATTGTCTATATCGTGGTGGTAAGGATTGATTGATTGTTGGTGTTTAACACCACTTTCAGTATTACTGTGAAAGTACTTTAATTCGTGGGTATCAATTTTCGTGGTTAGAGCAAAAGTTACATGTTCGTGGGTTTTTAATTTCGTGGATTTTAGTTTTATAAAAAAAAAAAAAAATAGAGTAGAATTGAAGCTTACAAATTGTCTTGATTGAAGGAAATTGCAAAGTAAACATTTAAATTGTTGAACCGTGTAGTGATGACACTAATTAACCTGAGATCGAGTGATCAACAGATTAAAGACCATCAAAGGTGTTAATTAGGTCATAAACATGTCACTGAAAGAAATCAGTTACATAAACAAATGCTATAAATGTACATTGAATAGGAAAATTAATTCTTATCAAAAGCAAGCCTAGCATGAAATTGTTATTTACTGTACATGCCTGCCGTACAAGAATTATGAGGATATAAAATGAACACTTTATCATAGCATATCATCACCAGAAATCTGACTTTCATGGATCAAAAATATTTTTTATGAGAATTAAACGATCAGAAGTTGTACAGTTTAGGTTTTTAAAGATTAAATGCCTATAATACTGCCTGCAGTTGTAGTTCATGGAGCATTTGCCCTGAGACTACTATTATAGTATTCAATGTATTCTCTAGATCATATCGGTAGCCAAACCTACATGGGAATCTTTTCATGTCTTTATTTGGACAACAGTTGTTATATTTCGTTGGACACTTAAATTCGTGGATAAAGTCATCCACGAAAACCACGAAAATTGGTTCCCCACGAATAAAAGTACTTTCACAGTATTGTCTATATCATGGTGGTAAGGATTGATTGTTGGTGTTTAACACCACTTTCAGTACTATTGTCTATATCGTGGTGGTAAGGATTGATTGATTGTTGGTGTTTAACACCACTTTCAGTACTATTGTCTATATCATGGTGGTAAGGATTGATTGTTGATGTTAAACACCACTTCCAGTACTATTGTCTATATCGTGGTGGTAAGGATTGATTGATTGTTGATGTTTAACACCACTTTCAGTACTATTGTCTATATCGTGGTGGTAAGGATGGATTGTTGGTGTTTAACACCACTTCCAGTACTATTGTCTATATCGTGGTGGTAAGGATTGATTGTTGGTGTTTAACACCACTTTCAGTACTATTGTCTATATCATGGTGGTAAGGATTGATTGTTGGTGTTTAACACCACTTCCAGTACTATTGTCTATATCGTGGTGGTAAGGATTGATTGTTGGTGTTTAACACCACTTCCAGTACTATTGTCTATATCGTGGTGGTAAGGATGGATTGTTGATGTTTAACACCACTTTCAGTACTATTGTCTATATCGTGGTGGTAAGGATTGATTGTTGGTGTTTAACACCACTTTCAGTACTATTGTCTATATCGTGGTGGTAAGGATTGATTGTTGGTGTTTAACACCACTTCCAGTACTATTGTCTATATCGTGGTGGTAAGGATTGATTGTTGATGTCTAACACCACTTTCAGTACTATTGTCTATATCGTGGTGGTAAGGATTGGTTGTTGGTGTTTAACACCACTTTCAGTACTATTGTCTATATCGTGGTGGTAAGGATTGATTGTTGATGTTTAACACCACTTTCAGTACTATTGTCTATATCGTGGTGGTAAGGATTGATTGTTGATGTTTAACACCACTTTCAGTACTATTGTCTATATCGTGGTGGTAAGGATTGATTGTTGGTGTTTAACACCACTTTCAGTACTATTGTCTATATCGTGGTGGTAAGGATGGATTTATTGTTGATGTTTAACACCACTTTCAGTACTATTGTCTATATGGTGGTGGTAAGGATTGATTGATTGTTGATGTTTTACACCACTTCCAGTACTATTGTCTATATCGTGGTGGTAAGGATTGACTGTTGATGTTTAACACCACTTTCAGTACTATTGTCTATATCGTGGTGGTAAGGATTGATTGTTGGTGTTTAACACTACTTTCAGTACTATTGTCTATATCGTGGTAGTAAGGATTGATTGATTGTTGATGTTTAACACCACTTTCAGTACTATTGTCTATATCGTGGTGGTAAGGATTGATTGATTGTTGATGTTTAACACCACTTTCAGTACTATTGTCTATATCGTGGTGGTAAGGATTGATTGTTGATGTTTAACACCACTTTCAGTACTATTGTCTATATCGTGGTGGTAAGGATTGATTGTTGGTGTTTAACACCACTTTCAGTACTATTGTCTATATCGTGGTGGTAAGGATTGATTGATTGTTGATGTTTAACACTACTTTCAGTACTATTGTCTATATCGTGGTGGTAAGGATTGATTGATTGTTGGTGTTTAACACCACTTTCAGTACTATTGTCTATATCGTGGTGGTAAGGATTGATTGATTGTTGATGTTTTACACCACTTCCAGTACTATTGTCTATATCGTGGTGGTAAGGATTGACTGTTGATGTTTAACACCACTTTCAGTACTATTGTCTATATCGTGGTGGTAAGGATTGATTGTTGGTGTTTAACACTACTTTCAGTACTATTGTCTATATCGTGGTGGTAAGGATTGATTGTTGGTGTTTAACACCACTTTCAGTACTATTGTCTATATCGTGGTGGTAAGGATTGATTGATTGTTGATGTTTAACACTACTTTCAGTACTATTGTCTATATCGTGGTGGTAAGGATTGATTGATTGTTGGTGTTTAACACCACTTTCAGTACTTTTGTCTATATCGTGGTGGTAAGAATTGATTGTTGATGTATAACACCACTTCCACTACTACTGTCTATATCGTGGTGGTAAGGATTGATTGATTAATTGTTGGTGTTGTACACCACTTTCAGCACGATTGGATATACTGTGGTGGTCAGTTTTTATTGGACTGGAGGATGCCTGAGTGCCCTAAGGGAAGCACCAATCTTTGACAGGTCAATTGAGATTGAAGTTAAAAGCAACTCACAAGCTCACTGTTGGATGCAATGTAATAAGATTATTTGGTTTTACTCGGTAAAAAAATCATCAGAACCAATAAAATTGGACCTTGATCTGTAACCAGTCATGGTCAAACTATATACCAAATATCAAATCAATATCTTCAAGCATAATACATTTTTTTTTTTAAACTAATTATTTGCATGAAGTTTAAGCACCAAAACTCTGCACAAAATCATCAGACCGGAACAAACTACGAACTTGATCTGTAACTTGCCATGGTAAAACTATATACCAAATATCAAATCAATATCTTCAAGCAAGTTAAACAAGAATGTCTCCATAGTACACAGATGCCCAACTCACACTATCGTTTCCTATGTTCAGTGGACCGTGAAATTGGGGTCAAAACTCTAATTTGGCATTAACATTAGAAAGATCAAATCATAAAGAACATGTGTACTAAGTTTCAAGTTGATTGAACTTCATCAAAAACTACCTTGATCAAAAACTTTAACCTGAAGCAGGACAGACGGACAAACGAACGGACGGACAGACGAACGAATGGACGGACAGACCTAAAAACATAATTCCCCTAGGTGGGGCATAAAAAATGCCGAAAACTGATTCCTTTCCTGAATTGTCAAGTCAAAGGACCATAACTCTGCACAAAACATCAGACCAGAACAATATCCGAAATTGTTCTATAATTTGTCATGGTAAACTTAAAATTGTATACCAAATATCTGCAAGCATGGTGACAAAAAGTGTGGAAAACTGATTACTTGCGTGAATTATAGAAAAGACCAAGGACCTGTCACATGAGGGAATCAGACTCACAACCTGAGTGTTAAAAGGCTAGTGATACAGAAGTTAGCTAGGTAAAATGATATTTGCTAAAGTAGGACAAAGTTTATTGTCAGCCAAGCTTAAAATACAATACATTTATCTCCATTTTTATGCATTCTATACAAAATGAAAAATGAATGTTTGACACAGTATAGGTTTGTGACACAAAATGAATGTGGTCAAAGAACTGAAAAATTTGAAATTGGACATTTACCTATTATGGTCCAATATCCAAAATCTAAGTACATTGTTAGAATCAGCATATCAAAGAACCACAAGAATTCAATTCTTGATGAAATACTTGTTAATTAAAACATTTCTGGTCAAAGGGAAATAACTCAAAATAAACAAGAGACCAAATGACATAGAAATTACTTATCAATTATACCATTTCTGTTCAAAGGGAAATAATTCAAAATAAACAAGAGACCAAATGACATAGAAATTACTTATTAATTATACCATTTCTGTTTAAAGGGAAATAACTCAAATTCATATAATAAAAATATCTTTTGCTACTGAAAGGTCTACAACTCAACAACAAGAACAGCTGGAATCGTGAAAATTAAACTTGACCTTCATTTAGTCACAGGAAACAACATATCTAAATTTGAAAAGATTTTTCGTCAAAGCATTTTCATGTTAATGAACGGACACTGCTTTGCAGCCTCCTGCCCGCTGTACATCCCCAAATCAATTACCGATTATTCTTTCGAAAATCCGTTAAAAACAGTTAATTATCAAAATACTGTCGGTGTAAGTATCTCATAAATGGAAATTAAGAAAACTTGCTCGTCTTGTTCACTCTAGAATATGAAATAAAAGACATTTGCTAATTTTGTTGAATATTGAAGAAATCACATAATAAATCCTAAATTGAAAAATGACAACTAAGCTTAGTTAAAAGCTTGTTAAGTGTGGAATTTAGGGCCTCAAATAAATTATATGAATGTTGTCCAATCAAAATGGTGATAACAAATAATTGCATTAGAATCTGAAACTGTTTGTTCAAGACTTAAAGAATTTAAATTTTTTCCAGATTTCTCTCCTGGATATCTTGGTTTGACGGCATTTGATTTTTTACTTTTATATTTCTTTATATTTTGTAACTTATTTTCTACTTGATTCATTCTAAGTGTAAGTATTTGTAATTCAACATTATATGTACCTGTAAGTATTCCATCACTTCTCTATACTGCCCCAGTTTTACTGCTGCTGCTACATCGTAAGGAGTCTTCCCCTGAAATACAGATAAATCTTTTTATTGTTTTCATCTGATAACTACAAAGAAGACTTTTGTCACACATATCTTACAATTAGTAAGACCAGTAGCAGCTGAGTGGTGTTTTATTTTAACTTTACAGATGCTAACCATATTATTTTCGTTCATTAAATATAACTCATGAGACAACCTTCAGATTATCTTTAACAATTTTGAGAAGATTTTAAATAGGCTTTTAACTCTTTTTTTATAACATGAATAAAAGTTCCATCTGTCACCATTTGGTTTTTGTAATTTTCTTTGCAGTTTGAAGATTGGTATAAATGCATCCTTATGTCTACATGAGTGTGTGGGATTGTGGGGTCTTCATTTTTAACTACCTTTTTTATTATTCACAGTTCTTTATATTTTATCTCTCCATTTTTCTCTATTCTTTATTTTTTAACACTCACTCCATTTTTCTCTATTCTTTATATTTATCACTCCATTTTCTCTATTCTTTGTATTTTAACAACCCATTAATTTATATTAATTACACTTTTTGCCCATTTCTCTCTATTCCTAATGTTTGTTTCTTCCGGTCATGATTTTCTAATCTGTTTACCCAACCAGACCCTCTTATATCTGTCTATTCCATCCACACCAGGGCTTCCAAAGCGGTCGTATTTTCTGGGTGTGACTGATAAATTATAAATATGACTTGTTGTGCCAAACCTGAAACGGACATTTAACGTGGGTTTGCGATTTTAACATAATTCAGATAAAATTGAACATTTTGCGATCTTTTTGACAAGACCTTTAGTCTTAAACAGCCACATTTCCAGTCATAAAAGTGACATGGTGAATAAGTTCTATCAAAACAAACCCTACTTTAGTACCCTCTCATTACAATCAAGGTTAATTAGTTTGTCAGACAGTTGAAATTTACCTGTTCAGGTGACAGGTAAACTAATATATACCGGACATTGATTGGTCTATTTGAAGTTATTTTCATAAATTTCAGCGGTTTTCATCTAATTTAAAAAAGATTTAAATTATCAAAAATATGCATATGAATATGATTTGATGAAAAATTTTAAAAAGTAGTTATAAAGGTTTTAAGCGAAAAAATCGTCAGGACCACATTTTTGAACAAAGTACATGCGTGCACATGTGTGCAGTTGTGAGATTTAATTATGCATCCGAATTCTTCATATATGCTAAAATTATCATTGATACCTTTATCTAACGTTCATTTCAAGTATTTTCTTGAAGAAATGACGTTGGAAAGAGTTACTTAAACTCGTTTGTTCTTTGTAAACGTACACAGATTTTTGGTATCCGTCTCTGGTCCGTGTTTTACCATTGTCAAGTTAAACATCCGGTATAAGAAAATGTACCTTCAAAAACGAAAGTAAAGATTTTGACAACGTAATTTTGCACAAATAAAGAATCTACGGCAGATATTAGTACGCTAATGTTGCACACTTCGAAAGATGCACTGTCAATTTAACAGTTTACGTCAGTACATCGAAATTTGTATCAAAAGTCAAGTTTAATATTGTTTTTATGTCAATCATTCATTGTTTATATGATCCAACTGATTAGCATGATAGCCTTTTGTTACGTAGTCTTAAGAGATCAAAATCGGGATAAGACAAACTAGAGGCTCTAAAGAGCCTCTGTCGCTCACCTTGGTCTATGTTCATACTAAAGTAAACAAAGGACATAAGTAATAGATGAGAATAGAATTCATGACAAAATTATGTTTTGGTGATGATGATGTGTTTGTCAATCTTACTTTACTGAACATTCTTGCTGTTTACAATTTTCTCTATCTATAATGAACTTGGCTCAGCAGTTTCAAAGGAAAATATTTTGTAAAAGTTTACAAAAATTTACATAATTTACGAAAATTGTTTAAAATTTACTATAAAGGACAATAACTCCTTAAGGGGTCAGTTGACCGTTTTGGTCAAGGTGACTTATTTGTAGATCTTACTTTGCTATATATAATTGCTGTTTGAAGTTTATCTTTATCTAAGATAATATTGAAGTTAATAACCAATAAAATGCTCCGCAGGGCGCAGCTTGATACGACCACAGAGGTCGAACCCTGAACAGTTGGGGCAAGTACGGATACAACATTCAAGCTTGATACAGCTCTGAATTTGGATTGTGATTAAATATTTGACACAGCATAGGTTTCTGACACAGAATGAATGTGGTCTAAGAACTTAAAAATTTTAAATTGGACATTCACCTGTTATGGTCCAATATCCAAAATCTAAATACATGGTTAGATTCAGCATATCAAAGAACCCCAGGAGTTCAGTTTTTGATGAAATCAAACAAAGTTTAATTTTGGACCCTTTTGACTTCAATGTGGACAAAGTTGATAACAGGGCCCAAAAATCAAAAATCTAAATACATGGTTAGATTCAGCATATCAAAGAACCCCATTTATTCAATTTTTGTTGAAATCAAACAAAGTTTAATTTTGGACCCCGATTTGGACCAACTTGAAAACTGGGCCCATAATAAAAAATCTAAATACATGTTTAGATTCAGCATATCAAAGAACCATAAGAATTCAATTTTTGTTAAAATCAAACTAAGTTTAATTTTGGACCCTTTGGACCTTAATGTAGACCAATTTGAAAACGGGACCAAAAATTAAGAATCTAAATATACGGTTAGATTCTTCATATCAAAGAACCCCAATAATTCAATTTTTGATGAAATCAAACAAAGTTTAATTTTGGACCCTTTGGACCTCAATGTGGACCAATTTAAAAACGGGGCCCAAAATCCAAAAACTTAATACACGGTTAGATTCAGCATATTAAAGAACCCCAAGAGTTCAAGAATAAAACCCCATTGAAATTGGTCAAGAAATAAGCAATTTATACAAGGTATCTTCTTTTGCAAAATACTGTGCAATTGAATATTTCTTGCAATTGCGCAATACTGTGCAATTGAATATTTCTTGCTATTGCGCAATACTGTACAATTGACAATTTCTTGCTATTGCGCAATATTGTGCTATTGGATATTTCTTGCTATTGCGCAATACTGTGCAATTGAAGATTTCTTGCTATTGCGCAATACTGTGCAATTGAAAATTTCTTGCTATTGCACAATACTTATTATATAATAATTTACACATCCTGTATGGTGTGTATCTCCTGCCATATCATTATTATTTGCTTTTAGATATAAATCAGAAATAACCAACTTAAAATGGAAAATTTTAAAGAAACTAGAGGCTCCAAGGACCCTGTGTCGCTCACCTGATATTTTTATTTACAATTGATGCATGATAAATGCAACTGTTGTACTGTCGTTTAGTTTCAGAGATATAAGACTAAAAAGTGCGTTTGAAACTTATGTTTTATTTCAGCCATGTGTGCCATGTTGGCAGGCAGGGTCATCATACACAGTGGTCCCTGGATATCCTAGTGGTGATTTTCTACTGCAGTTTCAGAAAAGAAGATAACAAAAGGGCAATAACTCCTTAAGGGGTCAACTGACCATTTTGGTCATGTTGACTTATTTGAAGATCTTACTTTGCTGAACATTATTGCTGTTTATAGTTTATCTCTATCTGTAATAATTTTCAAGATAATAACCAAAAAAGGCAAAATTTCCTTAAAAATTACCAATTCAGGGCAGCAACCCAACAACCAGTTGTCCAATTCATCTGAAAATTTGAGGGCAGATAGATATTTACTTGATAAACAAGTTAATCCCTGTAAGATTTGCTTTAAATGCTTTGGTTTCAGAGTTACAAGCCAAAATCTACATTTTACCCCTATGTTCTATTTTTAGCCATGGCAGCCATCTTGGTTGGTTGGCTGGGTCACCGCACACATTTTTTGAACTAAATACCCTAATAATGATTGTGGCTAAGTTTGGTTGAATTTGGTCCAGTAGTTTCAGAGGAGAAGATTTTGTAAAGATTACAAAATTTACAAAAATTGGTAAAAAATTACTTTAAAGGGCAATAACTCCTTAAGGGGTCAACTGACCATTTTGATAATGTTGACTTATTTGAAGATCTTACTTTGCTAAACATTATTGCTGTATACAGTTTATCTCTATCTGTAATAATTTTCAAGATAATAACCAAAAACGGCAAAATTTCCTTAAAAATTACCAATTCAGGGGCAGCAACCCAACAACCAGTTGTCCAATTCATCTGAAAATTTGAGGGCAGATAGATATTTACTTGATAAACAAGTTAATCCCTGTAAGATTTGCTTTAAATGCTTTGGTTTCAGAGTTACAAGCCAAAATCTACATTTTACCCCTATGTTCTATTTTTAGCCATGGCAGCCATCTTGGTTGGTTGGCTGGGTCACCGCATATATTTTTAAAACTAAATACCCTAATAATGATTGTGGCTAAGTTTGGTTGAATTTGGTCCAGTAGTTTCAGAGGAGAAGATTTTTGTAAAAGATTTCAAAAATTTACAAAAAATTGGTAAAAAATTACTTTAAAGGGCAATAACTCCTTAAGGGGTCAACTGACCATTTTGATCATGTTGACTTATTTGAAGATCTTACTTTGCTGAACATTATTGCTGTATACAGTTTATCTCTATCTGTAATAATTTTCAAGATAATAACCAAAAACGGCAAAATTTCCTTAAAAATTACCAATTCAGGGGCAGCAACCCAACAACCTCGCTAATGCTCAGGATAAAATTCAAATTTCATGGCCCAGGCCATATGTAAATGTCCAACAAATCTATGGCTTCCATGAATTATTTCCTAATCATTGAAGTCTTTAAACAACACGAGAACATTCAGGGGTTTGAGGTCTGGGACCTATAAGATTACGGTCGGACTTCTGATTTGGTTATTAGCTGCACCCGATGGACTTTCGATTTTCAAGTTTTAGAAAACATATATGATGAATTTCTGTATGAATCACTTTGTTATAACTTGTTAATTGATTTGGTAATGAGTCACGATAAATTAGCTTTGTGCTGAAATTTATTTTTAACTCAAGAGACCTACTTCCTGGTTCATTAATAGTACAGCGTGTCAGATAAACTGGGCCGCCATTCCATCTAAATCTCCGCACCGAAGGAACAGGTTGGAGCCATTGTCACATTGGCATTAATTAGACAAGTCTTACAATTTTAACAATTCGCTACAAAATTGACCAATTTTATTGACAGGAACTTGACCTCAAACATGTCAAATGTAAATACTGTGATGCCGTAAAATAAATAAGTATCTGTTAATTAACCCCATGGTGGCAGCGCAGACAAATGCCACAAGAGCGTGTTATTATATTCTCCACTTGACAAACTAAGCCTTAAGAACTCAGTAGGGATATAAATGTGCTAATTTCTCGTTTGATTTCCTATCAATATAATAAATAATAAACACATCACATGATGCACTAGTCTCATCTAAATAATAAAAGCATGTAGACCGAAAGCTGACCGCAGGATTTATGCCATACCTGTTGTTAGTGTAGCGATAAGTGAACATAACAGAGGTCCAGTTTACATGTCAGATGACAATTTTTATGGGTGCTTTCGTCGAGGTCCACGTTTGTCATATTAACGCATGTGGTTGTCAACGTTGCTAAACCATGCGTTTCTTTCACTTTGGCGTCAGGTCTTTTAGAGAAAAACGGGGGAGGCAGATGAAATTCTGACTACTTCGGGTGTAGCTAAACAAAAGAAGTCCAACAACGAAGCTATGAAAGTTTAAACAAGGCTAAAAGTTATGATCGCGAGAAACGTGTGTGAAAATTCGAGTCTCTTTGGCAGAAAGATCACCCTTGGCTCCAGTTTGGAGAAGCTTCCAGAACCATGACCTCTAAATATTGTATAAAATACCCAACCGACTCTGATAGGCATAGTGCTTTAGTGAGAGGGACACAAAATCTTAAAATTGATCTAATCAAAAGTCATTGTTTGGACCTTTCATCCAAAGGTGTGGACCATCCACTTTACTGTTGTAAAGGTCCAGGACTTTTCAGTGAAAAATGTTAATTTGAACCTCTGACATTAAAAATATGGTAAATCTTAGAAATTCAAAAGTTAAATGTTCTTGGGTTTGAAAATTCGTGGATTTTAGTTTTCTGAAGAAAAAATTGAGTGTAGAATTGAAGCCACCAAAAACGAAGATTATTTATAATTTCCATATGTTGTTTTATAATGATTTGTGGACATTACAAAATAAGGTTTTTATTTTCACTTACTTGTTCGTTTTTAAAAACTGACAACATTCAACAAATTTGAAATAAAATAGCTGATTCATCTATGCTTACAAATTGTCTGGATTGAAGAAAATTGCAAAGTAAACATTTGAATTGTTGCACACTGTAATCAGAAGTGATGACACTAATTAATCCGAGATCTAATGATCAACAGACTAAAGACCATCAAAGGTGTTAATTGGGCCATAAACATGCCAATCAAAGAAAACAGTTATATAAAAAAATGCTATAAATGTACCTTGAATTGCAATATTAATTCTTATCAAAAGCAAGCCCAATATGTTATTTCCCGTATAAGAATTATGAGGATATAAAATGAACACTTCATCATAGCATATCATCACCGGAAATCTGACTTTCATCGATCAAATTTGTTTTATTGGAATCAAAAGATTAAAAGTCGTACAGTTCAGGTCTTTAATTAAATGGGTATAATCCTGCCTGCAGTTGTAGTTCATACTGTAAATTCAGAAATTATTGCGATGTTTTTATTATTGCGAAAAATGCGACAGGGTTATAATCGCAATAATTTAAACTCGCATTTTGAAATTTTTTATATGAATTAAACAGGATTTTTCTCAATATCGCAAAAATTAAAATCGCATTTTAGTCTAAAATATAAAAATCGCAATAATAAATGCATGCAATAATTTCTGAATTTACAGTAGTTGATTTGCCATTATTCGAAGTATTCTTTAGATTATACATGTATGGCATGCCCATATCCATGTAGTCAAACCTACATGGGGATCTTTCAATGTTTTGATTTGGACAACAGTTGTTATATTTCATTGGACACTTAAATTAAGGTCATCCACAAAAACCATGAAAGTTGGTTCCCTACTAATAAAAGTACTTTCACAGTACTCCATTCACACCCTTCTATATCTGTATAACCCATCCATATCCTTTTTTTTTCTGTATACCCCCTCCACACCCTCCTATATAGGTATAACCTACCTACAGCCTCCTATAGCTATATGTGAATACCCCATCCACACCCTCCTATATCTGTATGCCCCTTCCACACCCTCTTATATCTGTATACCCCATCCTTACCCTCCTATATAACTTTCATTTTTTAAGTTCAATTTAAAGGATCATATGACTTTATTTGTAGCCTTGAAAAATAATCAATTTGACCAAACATATCTTATACATCATTTTAGTGATTCATTACTTAATAGTTGAACACTGGGTATATACTATGAAATATTACCTCAGGTGTTGTAACCAAGGGACTGGCACCTCCTTGTTCTACCAGACATCTTGTGGTCTGTAGATGTCCAGACTGAGCAGCAATATGTAAAGCTGTGGATCCACTGACCTATAATATAACCAAATAACATGTAAATATTATGGACAATTCTTTGTTATCAATATCAATAATATACAACATATCCTACAACTGACATTAAAACTGGTCTGATAAACTGGACAATGTTGTGTAATAAATATAAACAAAATATATATCACATGAATCAGTGGTCAAAACTGAATACAATGACCAGTCACACTTGTATTTATATTCTATATAAACAATAAATAAACATGTTTTGTTGTGAAATGTCAAAACTTCCATTAAACCTGATATCTTAAAAAAAAATTTTTTTCAAGAAATGTGTAAAATAATTATATCAATGGATTCAGTAAAACAAAACAAGCAAAATGAGACCCCACTTTATATGTTTCTTACAAATATTTGTTCATTAAAACTGTCTAATTAACAACATGATTTAGTGTAGATTCAGTATAATCATTCATTTCAATAAAATAATTTTTTAAAAGAAACATGAAAAAGAGTAATATTTTCTGATTCAGAACAATAATATGAGTAAAATGAGACCCCACTTGATATAATTATTACAAATATTTGTTCATTAAAACTGTCTGATTAACAACATGATTTTGTGTTGATTAATAGTAATGTGATCAGACTAAGTAGATAACATACTGTTGTGGTGTCGATCTTACATCCTGTATCAATGAGAAGTCTACAGATCTCCAGGTGTCCTCCATAGGCAGCAAACATTAATGCTGTCCATCCACCATCCTGGAATAATACAACTGACATCAAAACTTGTCTGATAAACTGGACAATGTTGTGTAATAAATATAAACAAAATATATATCACATGAATCAGTGGTCAAAACTGAATACAATGACCAGTCACACTTGTATTTATATTGTATATAAACAATAAATAAACATGTTTTGTTGTGAAATGTCAAAACTTCCATTAAACCTGATATTATAAAAAAAAAATTTTTTTCAAGAAATGTGTAAAATAATTATATCAATGGATTCAGTAGAACAAAACAAGCAAAATGAGACCCCACTTTATATGTTTCTTACAAATAATTGTTCATTAAAACTGTCTAATTAACATCAGGATTTAGTGTAGATTCAGTATAATCATTCATTTTAATAAAATAATTTTTAAAGAAACATGAACAAAAATTATATTTTCTGATTCAGAACAATAATAGGAGTAAAATGAGACCCCACTTGATATAATTATTACAAATATTTGTTCATTAAACCTGTCTGATTAACAACATGATTTTGTGTTGATTAATAGTAATGTGATCAGACTAAGTAGATAACATACATCTGTGGTGTCGATCTTACATCCTGTATCAATGAGAAGTCTACAGATCTCCAGGTGTCCAAACCTGGCAGCAGACATTAATGCTGTCTCTCCATAACCCTGGAATAATACAACTGACATCAAAACTTGTCTGATAAACTGCACAATGTTGTGTAATAAATATAAACAAAATATATATCACATGAATCAGTGGTCAAAACTGAATAAAATGACCAGTTTCACTTGTATTTATATTGTATATAAACAATAAATAAACATGTTTTGTTGTGAAATGTCAAAACTTCCATTGAACCTGATATCTTAAAAAAAAATTTTTTTTCAAGAAATGTGTAAAATAATTATATCAATGGATTCAGTAGAACAAAACAAGCAAAATGAGACCCCACTTTATATGATTCTTACAAATATTTGTTGATTAAACCTGTCTAATTAACAACAGGATTTAGTGTAGATTCAGTATAATCATTCATTTTAATAAAATAATTTTTTTAAAGAAACATGAACAAAAGTTATATTTTCTGATTCAGAACAATAATACGAGTAAAATGAGACCCCACTTGATATAATTATTACAAATATTTGTTCATTAAACCTGTCTGATTAACAACATGATTTTGTGTTGATTAATAGTAATGTGATCAGACTAAGTAGATAACATACTGTTGATGTGGTGTCCATCTTACATCCTGTATCAATGAGAAGTCTACAGATCTCCAGGTGTCCTTTCCAGGCAGCATACATTAATGCTGTCCATCCATCATACTCCTGGAATAATACAACTGACATCAAAACTTGTCTGATAAACTGGGCAATGTTGTGTAATAAATATAAACAAAATATATATCACATGAATCAGTGGTCAAAACTCAATAAAATGACCAGTCACACTTGTATTTATATTGTATATAAACAACAAATAAACAAAATGTTTTTGTGAGATGTCAGAACTTCCACCAAAACTGTCATGTAGAAAAAATTTTTTTTTGAAGAAATCAATAAAATATTTACATCAATGGATTCATTACAACTTTCTGAGTAAAATAACATCTCACTTTATATAATCCTAACAAGTATTTGTTGATATAATGATTAAATCTGTCTGATTAACATGATTCAGAATAATGATCAATTTTTTAAAAAGTAACTTTTTCAAAGAAATATGAAAAAAAGTTACATTTCCTGATTTAGTACGAGGAGACAAACAAAATGAGACCCCACTTGATATAATTCTTACAAATATTTGTTGTCCATTAAACCTGTCTAATTAACAATATAATTTTCAATAAGATGAAGGAATGTGATCAGAATGTGAAGAGATAACATACTTGTTTTTTTCGTTCATTTATTTGTACATTAATTAGTTCGTTGGTTTTCTCGTTTGAATTGTTTAACATTTGTCATTCAGGACCTTTTATAGCTGACTATGCGGTATGGGCTTTGCTCATTGTTGAAGGCCGTATGGTGAGCTATAGCTGTTAATTTCTGTGTCATTTGGTCTGAGGCTAATAGGTCAAAATTTATATGAATCTAATGACTATCCTTTATATAATATGTTTTTTATATGATATCTTTATTAATATAACTATCTAACTACAGTTTTTATCACACCATCAAGTAAACCATTGGTGTAAAAAAGGTTTCTTGTTAAGAAACAAACTAAGAACTTTCCCAACTATAATTCAAAACACAAAAAAAAACAACTATTTATAAAAAATACCTTTACACATTTTTTCACTAAAACTGTCTTATTAAAAACAGATTTTGATTTAATATCGAGATCAGTATAATGATATAAATATCAGTTTCCATACAGACATATTATTTTTTATTAGTGTACTACTTATATACAATCTATCATGTTTTGTAACTTGTAGTTGTGTGTTTTTATACTGCTTGTGTACAATTTGTTATGTTCTGAAGTAACTTGTAGTTGTGTGTTTTATACTGCTTGTGTACAATCTGTCATGTTCTGAAGTAACTTGTAGTTGTGTGTTTTATACTGCTTGTGTACAATCTGTTATGTTCTGAAGTAACTTGTAGCTGTGTGTTTTATTCTGTTTGTGTACAATCTGTTATATTCTGAAGTAAATTGCAGTTGTGTGTTTTATACTGCTTGTGTACAATCTGTCATGTTCTGAAGTAAATTGTAGTTGTGTGTTTTATACTGCTTGTGTACAATCTGTCATGTTCTGAAGTAAATTGTAGTTGTGTGTTATATACTGTTTGTGTACAATCTGTCATGTTCTAAAATAACGTGTAGTTGTGTGTTTTATACTGCTTGTGAACAATCTGTCATGTTCTGAAGTCAATAGTAGTTGTGTGTTTTATACTGCTTGTGTACAATCTGTCATGTTCTTAATTAAATTGTAGTTGTGTGTTTTATACTGCTTGTGTACAATCTGTCATGTTCTGAAGTAAATTGTAGTTGTGTGTTTTATACTGTTTGTGTACAATCTGTTATGTTCTGAAGTAACTTGTAGTTGTGTGTTTTATACTGGTTGTGTACAATCTGTCATGTTCTGAAGTAAATTGTAGTTGTGTGTTCTATACTGCTTGTGTACAATCTGTCATGTTCTGAAGTAAATTGTAGCTGTGTGTTTTATACTGCTTGTGAACAATCTGTCATGTTCTGAAGTAAATTGTAGTTGTGTGTTTTATACTGCTTGTGTACAATCTGTCATGTTCTGAAGTAACTTGTAGTTGTGTGTTTTTATACTGCTTGTGTACAATCTGTCAAGTTCTGAAGTAACTTGATGTGTGTTTTTATACTGCTTGTGTACAATCTGTCATGTTCTGAAGTAACTTGTAGTTGTGTGTTTTATACTGCTTGTGTACAATCTGTCATGTTCTGAAGTAACTTGTAGTTGTGTGTTATATACTGCTTGTGTACAATCTGTCATGTTCTGAAGTAACTTGTAGTTGTGTGTTTTTATACTGCTTGTGTACAATCTGTCAAGTTCTGAAGTAACTTGATGTTGTGTGTTTTTATACTGCTTGTGTACAATCTGTCATGTTCTGAAGTAACTTGTAGTTGTGTGATTTATACTGCTTGTGTACAATCTGTTATGTTCTGAAGTAAATTGCAGTTGTGTGTTTTATACTGCTTGTGTACAATCTGTCATGTTCTGAAGTAAATTGCAGTTGTGTGTTTTATACTGCTTGTGTACAATCTGTCATGTTCTGAAGTAACTTGTAGTTGTGTGTTTTATACTGCTTGTGTACAATCTGTCATGTTCTGAAGTAACTTGTAGTTGTGTGTTTTATACTGCTTGTGTACAATCTGTCATGTTCTGAAGTAAATTGTATTTGTGTGTTTTATACTGCAAGTGTACAATATGTTATGTTCTGAAGTAACTTGTAGTTGCGTGTTTTTAACTACTTATGTACAATCTGTTATGTTCTAAAGTTACTTGTAGTTGTGTGTTTTATACTGTTTATGTATAATCTTGTGTGTTTTTAAGTAGTATATAGTTGTGTTTTAATAATGGTATGTACAAATTGCCATATTTTAAAATAACTTTTGTAGTTTTTAGTTTATAATTTATATGAACACATTGCATTTATTTTGAATAAACTTGGAGCTGTGTGTTTCATAGATTAGATTTACAAACTATCATGTTACTAAGTTACTTGAAGTTGTGTGTTTTATACTGTTTATGTTCAAAATTAGTAACATGTAGTTTTATACTGTTTTATTGTGTTTTATTTTTAAGTATTGTGTAGTTTTATACTGTTTTATTGTGTTTTATTTTTAAGTATTGTGTAGTTTTATACTGTTTTACTGTTGTTTATTTTGAAGTAACGTGTAGTTTCATACTGTTATTTTGTGATTTATTTAGAAGTAAGGTGTAGTTTTATAGAGTTTTACTGTGATTTATTTTGAAGTAACTTGTAGTTTTATACTGTTTTACTGTGCTTTATTTTGAAGTAATGTGTAGTTTTATACTGTTATACTGTGCTTTATTTTGAAGTAACTTGTAGTTTTATACTGTTTTACTGTGCTTTATTTTGAAGTAACTTGTAGTTTTATACTGTTTTACTGTGCTTTATTTTGAAGTAACTTGTAGTTTTATACTGTTTTACTGTGCTTTATTTTGAAGTAATGTGTAGTTTTATACTGTTTAACTGTGCTTCATTTTGAAGTAACTTGTAGTTTTATACTGTTATATTGTGATTTATTTAGAAGTAAGGTGTAGTTTAATACTGTTTTACTGTGCTTTATTTTGAATTAACTTGTAGTTTTATACTGTTTTACTGTGCTTTCTTTTGAAGTAACGTGTAGTTTCATACTGTTATATTGTGATTTATTTAGAAGTAAGGTGTAGTTTTATAGAGTTTTACTGTGCTTTATTTAGAAGTAACTTGTAGTTTTATAGAGTTTTACTGTGCTTTATTTTGAAATAATGTGTAGTTTTATACTGTATTACTGTCCTTTATTTTGAAGTAATTTGTAGTTTTATACTGTTTTACTGTTGTTTATTTTGAAGTAATGTGTAGTTTCATACTGTTATATTGTGATTTATTTAGAAGTAAGGTGTAGTTTTATAGAGTTTTACTGTGCTTTATTTAGAAGTAACTTGTAGTTTTATAGAGTTTTACTGTGCTTTATTTTGAAGTAATGTGTAGTTTTATACTGTATTACTGTCCTTTATTTTGAAGTAATTTGTAGTTTTATTCTGTTTTACTGTGCTTTATTTTGAAGTAACGTGTAGTTTCATACTGTTATATTGTGATTTATTTAGAAGGTGTAGTTTTATAGAGTTTTACTGTGCTTTATTTTGAAGTAACTTGTAGTTTAATACTGTTTGACTGTGCTTTATTTTGAAGTAACTTGTAGTTTTATACTGTTTTACTGTGCTTTATTTTGAAGTAACGTGTAGTTTCATACTGTTATATTGTGATTTATTTAGAAGTAAGGTGTAGTTTTATAGAGTTTTACTGTGGTTTATTTAGAAGTAACTTGTAGTTTCATACTGTTTTACTGTGCTTTATTTTGAAGAAGCTTGTAGTTTTATACTGTTTGACTGTTGTTTATTTTGAAGTAGCTTGTAGTTTTATACTGTTTGACTGTTGTTTATTTTGAAGTAACTTGTAGTTTAATACTGTTTTACTGTGCTTTATTTTGAAGTAACTTGTAGTTTTATACTGTTTTACTGTGCTTTATTTTGAAGTAACTTGTAGTTTTATACTGTTTTACTGTGCTCTATTTAGAAGTAACGTGTAGTTTTATACTGTTTTACTGTGCTTTATTTTGAAGTAACTTGTAGTTTTATACTGTTTTACTGTGCTTTATTTTGAAGTAATGTGTAGTTTTATACTGTTTTACTGTGTTTTATTTTGAAGTAACGTGTAGTTTCATACTGTTATATTGTGATTTATTTAGAAGTAAGGTGTTGTTTTATACTGTTTTACTGTGTTTTATTTTGAAGTAACGTGTAGTTTCATACTGTTATATTGTGATTTATTTAGAAGTAAGGTGTAGTTTTATACTGTTTTACTGTGCTTTATTTTGAAGTAACTGTCGCCAATTGAGTTTACTTAGATTTTGAGGCACAAACTGTGACTTTCTTGTTTGTTTTTTGAGAAATGACATACCAAAAAAAAATTGAAATTCAAAATGGTGGCTTTCTTGGTTACAGACTGGTAGAACTACGTGTCGCTAGATAAACTCAATTTGCGACAGTAAAATCTACGTTTTAAGAAGGCCAAGCTTAAAATACAATACAGTTACCTCCATTCTAATGCCTCATATTAACATAAATTCCATTCAATAAATATTTTGGCTTAAAAATGCCATAAATGAAATAGTCCGCGAAACTGTTGCATCGTCTTTGGTATCTTAATGTGACGTCATATATATACTCCCGATGTCAAACATAAACACTAGACATATTTATACTTCTCGTACGCTTCTGAATAGTTGCAATATTGACAAAAGAAGATTTTGAGGCACAAAATGTGACTTTCTTGTTTATTTTTTGAGAAATTACATACCAAAAAAATAAAATCTAAATTCAAAATGGTGGCTTTCTTAGTTACAGACTGGTAAAACGTGGAATCTAACCCTTCAAAATATTTGTCAACGTCCAATGAAAATTATCGTTACAAATGAATTGCATTAGAATCGTAGTTTCATATTGTTATACTGTGCTTTATTTTGAAGTATTTTACGAACAATCTGCCATATTTTGAGGTAAATATTGTGTGTGTTTTATATTGTGTATGTACAATATCCTGTATTTTGAAGTAAATATTTTGTGTGTTTTATATTGTTTATGTACAATATCCTGTATTTTGAAGTAAATATTTTGTGTGTTTTATATTGTTTATGTACAATATCCTGTATTTTGAAGTAAATATTTTGTGTGTTTTATATTGTTTATGTACAATATCCTGTATTTTGAAGTAAATATTGTGTGTGTTTTATATTGTTTATGTACAATATCCTGTATTTTGAAGTAAATATTGTGTGTGTTTTATATTGTTTATGTACAATATCCTGTATTTTGAAGTAAATATTTTGTGTGTTTTATATTGTGTATGTACAATATCCTGTATCTTGAAGTAAATATTTTGTGTGTTTTATATTGTTTATGTACAATATCCTGTATTTTGAAGTAAATATTTTGTGTGTTTTATATTGTTGATGTACAATATCCTGTATTTTGAAGTAAATATTTTGTGTGTTTTATATTGTTTATGTACAATATCCTGTGTTTTGAGGTAAATATTTTGTGTGTTTTATATTGTTTATGTACAATATCCTGTATTTTGAGGAAAATATTTTGTGTGTTTTAAATTGTTTATGTACAATATCCTGTATTTTGAGGTAAATATTTTGTATGTTTTATATTGTTTATGTACAATATCCTGTATTTTGAGGTAAATATTTTGTGTGTTTTATATTATGTACAATATCCTGTATTTTGAGGTAAATATTTTGTGTGTTTTATATTGTGTATGTACAATATCCTGTATTTTGAAGTAAATATTTTGTGTGTTTTATATTGCGTATGTAGAATATCCTATATTTTGAAGTAAATATTTTGTATGTTTTATATTGTATATGTACAATATCCTGTATTTTGAAGTAAATATCTTGTGTGTTTTATATTGTTTATGTACAATATCCTGTATTTTGAGGTAAATATTTTGTGTGTTTTATATTGTTTATGTACAATATCCTGTATTTTGAGGTAAATATTTTGCATGTTTTACATTGTTTATGTACAATATCCTGTATTTTGAGGTAAATATTTTGTGTGTTTTATATTATGTACAATATTCTGTATTTTGAGGTAAATATTTTGTATGTTTTATATTGTTTATGTACAATATTCTGTATTTTGAGGTGAATATTTTGTGTGTTTTATATTGTGTATGTACAATATCCTGTATTTTGAAGTAAATATTTTGTATGTTTTGTATTGTGTATGTACAATATCCTGTATTTTGAAGTAAATATTTTGTGTGTTTTATATTGTTTATGTACAATATCCTGTATTTTTAAGTCACTTGTAGTTTTGCACTGTTTCACTGTGCTTGATTTTTAAGTCACTTGTAGTTTTGCGTCTTTTATTGAACATATACCATAAGATGATGTATCTTAAAATGATTTTTCTATGACATATTAAATTAAAGTAGTTTTGAATGTGACTATTTTACCTACATGTACATCTTGATAATCAATGTCGGCACCATTCTGTAGGCTTAATTTTAAAGCTTCTATGTCTCCACCCTGAGCAGCTGTAATAAGTTTCTGTAAGTAAAACATGAATTTTAAATTTAATAAATTGTATTAAATAATTGCTGTTAAATTAGGTAATAATAATATATTCTTCTGTATAGCAATGACTACATAAATCAGTAGTATCCTTCCTTCATATAACATTCAAACAGAGAGGAATTCTTTAAATAGCATTTAATTGTTGGATTTTATGCATTTTATATTATCAAGATAAACAAAAATTGTTAACCTTTGAGAAATATTTTTTAAAAGAATCATGGACTAGATTTTGCATATCCTTGATTTTTCTTTCTTGTAGTGTTTTTCGGAACTTTGACTTTTGTACTTTTTAAGACATGTAGTTATTTTCATTCACTTATTGAGTTAAGCCTTCCAATTGATGTTTTATCGTGTGTTTTTCTATGTTGTGATGTTATACTATTGTTTCGGAAAAAGGGAGAAGGTTTGGTACCATTAAACGTTTAATCCGCTGCAAATGTTTGCACCTGTCCTAAGTCAGGAATCTGATGTACAGTAGTTGTCGTTTGTTTATGTAATTTATACGTGTTTTCGTTTTTATATATACTAGACCGTTGGTTTTACCGTTTGAATGGTTTTACACTAGTACTTTTGGGGCCCTTTATAGCTTGTTGTTCGGTGTGAGCCAAGGCTCCGTGTTGAAGGCCGTACATTGACCTATAATGGTTTACTTTTATAAATTGTTATTTGGATGGAGAGTTGTCTCATTGGCACTCACACCACATCTTCCTATATCTACTTAGTCCTTTAATTGCCCCTAGGTACTTTCTCATTCTTTTTTATATCAGATAGTAGAAATCTCTCTTTACTTACTGAAAGAAAAAATTCTATAAATGTATGTAGACTGAATAAATGTAGATGTGGGTTATAATAAAGTAATGAGACGGTAACCTAACAAGAAAAAAACACTATTGGATTCAAATGGTGTGTTGTATCAGTCAGCACTTCATACCATAAAATAGATAGGTCTTATTTAACTCATATGAACTAAACAATGGCAAGGGGAGAGAATTTCTGTGGGTTTTTTTTATTAGTAAAATTATCCAATATTTTTTCTAATAACTCTATAGACCTAAGGGTTACATATTTGACATTGTAAACAAGGATTCTGAAGGTACTACATAAATAATACACTGTCTAATTCTGGAAAGAACTTTACAGAGTATACACTCATACTTAAAAAAATATTCGATAAATTTCTTACTGAAATAACTTAAATTGCATTCTTGTTTGTTATCAGTAACTCAATAATGATTCAAATGCTTTTTGTGTAACTGCCACTCAGTATTGTATGATAATAAGCAGAGCACTCCCAATCTGCATGTATGCAAGTGTCACCCGTGTAATGAGTAGAAGATAAGACGATAAAGTGTCACCCATGTAATGCGTAGAAGATAAGACGATAAAGTGTCACCCATGTAATGAGTAGAAGATAAGACGATAAAATGTCACCCATGTAATGAGTAGAAGATAAGACGATAAAGTGTCACCTGTGTAATGAGTAGAAGATAAGACGATAAAGTGTCACCCATGTAATGAGTAGAAGATAAGAAGATTAAGTGTCACCCGTGTAATGAGTAGAAGGTAAGACAATCAAGTGTCACCTGTGTAATGGGTAGAAGATAAGACAATTTAGGGACACCCGTATAATGCGTAGAAGATATCACAACTAAGACTATCTCTGCTATTAGTTATTAGCAACACCTTAATTTGTCAATTGTTTTGAGTGCAGCCTGCTTTTACCCAGTTTTTTTTTTTTTTTTTGGTCTGTGTTCTTCGAATAAGTAGATTTGTAGTTCACCTAGAATTCTACAAGTTTTTATCTCAAATTATCACATACTTGTATTTAATTGTACAATAATGGGGAACAAAACGACACATGACAAGGGACTATTAAGTAAATCTTACCTCATTCCAATCCTCCATTATAGCCTAAAAATAGAAAAGAAAATTTATATTCAATATATACTGTTGAGTTATTATGGAGGTATAATTGTTACTGTCAAATGTATTTATTGGATGTAAAATACTGACCTAATATTTTTAGATTTCATTCAAATAATAATAGCATTGAAACAGTCATTTATCTCAACTTTTCTGCACTATTTGAAGTTAATGAACTGAACTCAAAACCTTGAAGATCTGATCACATACCTAAATGAGGTACAAATGTATTCTACAAGCAGGGCGTGACTCTTTCCATCGAACACCAGAACATCTATTGCACTTTCCCAGACCTAAGAATTTCAAAAGTTTTATTTACCAGCTTTAAGACACATATAAAGAACAATATTAAATATCAAGTAACAGTTTCTTAAAACACTGTCCATAATCAACTAGAACTGTCAAATTAATTTCAATTGTTTTTTTTATTTTTATGTGCCTGTCCACAGACAGGACCTATAACGCAGTGGATGTAGTTAGAAGTTGTGTACCATATTTGTTTTTCCTTCATTGTTGTTTTCGGCTGTTGATTTTTTCTTTTGAAATGTTTCACATTTTATCATACCAAGGCTATTTATAGATGATTATATGGCATGGGTTTTGCTCATTGTTAAAGGCTGTTGGACGACCTGTAATTGTTTATAACTTTGTCCTATGGTTTAGGAATAATGGTATCATTGTTAATCATACCACAACTCCTTATTATCATATGGCATGGGTTTTGCTCATTGTTGAAAGCTGTTGGACGACCTGTAATTGTTTATATATTTGTCCTATGGTCTAGGAATAATTGTATCATTGTTAATCATACCACATCTCCTTATTATCATATGGTATGGGTTTTGCTCATTGTTGAAGGCTGTTGGACAGCCTGTAATTGTTTATATCTTTGTCATATGGTCTAGGAATAATTGTATCATTGTTAATCATACCACACCTCCTTATTATTATATGACATGGGTTTTGCTCATTGTTGAAGGCTGTTGGACGACCTGTAATTGTTTATATCTTTGTCCTTTGGACTAAAAATAATTGTATCATTGTTTATCTAACAACACTTCCTTATGATTATATGGTATGGGTTTTGCTCATTGTTGAAGGTTGTTGGACGATCTATCATTGTTTATATCTTTGTCCTATGGTCTAGGAATAATTGTATCATTTTTTATCATACCACTACTCCTTTTTTTATACAACAAGAGTGGACACACAGAAATGTCTTGTGTCGTGTATTTCTAATTGAAGTTATGTTGAAAGTAAATGCTATCAGACATACATTATAAATTTTAAGTAGTGTTGGATAATCGGTTGAAATTACCAACTGATTATCTATTACTATTGGTTGACAGCAACCAACCGACTATCGGTTATAATCCCATCATTATACCTTGCCCTTTTTTGAAATGAAATCATGCATTCGGTCACATTGTACATGTCTAATACGTATATTCCATATCATTGCAGAGTTTTATATATTCATATTTGATCTTTTGTTTCCTTTACATATTTTATTTAGCCATTAAAACAGTAAATCAATTAGAATCCAGATTCAAATTGAACTTATTTTGTCTTATAATTACACCATTTATTACCGACAATAACACTAAAATTTCTTAATTTCAATGGTGTCATTCACATCATAACTTTAAATACACAGCTGTATCAAAATTTGAACGCTTCTCATTAAAAAGAATTTATAAAGTATTTAACTTTAAGCAATTTAAAATCAATCAATAAATAAAACAATGCATTGAAATATATACATTTAACTAGGGGGATCCAACCAATGTCTGTTAATTCGTGTGGTATGCGTATTTTTCACTTTTGTGATCATTATTCTTCTATCAGCTGTGTCATTCGTGCGTCTGTACTTATAATCGTAAGAATGCGGAATTCTTTCATAGTTGGTCCGTATCCGATCTGTGATTTGAATATATTTCAATGGCGGAAAAACTGGGAAAATTTACAAAAATAAACGATGCTTGACAAGCAATTTGGAAAGAATTATGACGTTTTTAACGCAACAAATGGATGAAACATTAAGAAAAGGCAAATGCACCACGTTCTAATGTAGCAACAAATTTATTTTGTTGAAAATCAGAATGATTTGTTGTACGCTTTCGAGTGACAAGAGTACAGGAATTGAAAGAAAGTATTTCATAAAAAGTTATTTATCTTAAATAAAATACAATCAGTTTGTAAAGTCAATGCTTTTACCACGTTTATAAAGAAAGAAATTGCTTAACTCTTTGATTATAGGATGTTTGACATTGTTATTGTCATCTACTGATATTTTTCTTTACAATTTGTTTGACTGTGCATGTAAAATGCAAACTGGAAACGGACCGGAAGTTGATATGCTAAAGGTCCGGAAACTATAACGACAATCGATTGAACAAAATCCCAATCGATTATCGACATCGCCAAGCCCAACCAACTGATTTCCGACTTATTCTGATCATCGGAACAACACTAATTTTAAGCTGTAAATAATGAGATAATGTCGCTGATGCTGATGCCTGTATGAACGCTGAAGCTGCTGCCAGGCCTGCTGAAGACAACTATCATAGTGTCTTCATACTACTATTATCCGCTATATGAAGATATGCTGGATAACTGTGGTTAAGAGTGAAATAACTTAGTGATATACCATTGATATTGATTATTGTGATTAAAGATGGCAGTGAAGAATGAAAAAAACTAACATTGACCTAAGAATAAGGTCAAGGTCATATGAACCCTGCCAGACAGACAGATACGCCAGACAATCATTCCATACACCAAATATAGTTGACCTATTGCTTATATTTTCTAAGAAACAAAGTTCAGCATTAAAACTTAACATTGACCAATGAGCCATGTAAAAGGGGTTAAGGTCATATGATACCTGGCGGACAGACATAAACACCTTATAAACATTCCATACACCAAATATAGTTGACCCATTATTGCTTATAGTTAAACAAAAATAGACCAAAACACAAAATTTTAACGCTGAGCAATGAACCGTGAAAATCAGGTCAAGGTCAGATAAAACCTGCGAGACAGACATGTACATCCTAAAATATTTCCATACACCAAATATAGTTCACCTATTGCATATAGTATAAGAAAAAAGGACCAAAACTAAAAAACTTAACTTTGACCACTGAACCATGAAAATGAGGTCAAGGTCAGATGATACCTGCCAGCTGGACATGCACACCTTACAATCATTCCATAATCCAAATATAGTTGACCTATTGCTGAAAGTATTAGAAAAACAGACTAAAACACAAAAACTTAACTATATCCACTGAACCATGAAATTGAGGTCAAGGTCAGATGACACCTGCCAGTTGGACATGTACACCTTACAATCATTCCATAATCCAAATATAGTAGACCTATTGCTTATAGTATCTGAGATATGGACTTGACCACCAAAACTTAACCTTGTTCACTGATCCATGAAATGAGGTCGAGGTCAAGTGAAAACTATTTGACGGGCATGAGGACCTTGCAAGGTAGGCACATACCAAATATAGTTATCCTATTACTCATAATAAGAGAGAAATTAAGAATACTAAAAATCTTAACTTTTTTTTCAAGTAGTCACTGAACCATGAAAATGAGGTCAAGGTCGATGGATATGACAGACGGAAACTTCATAACATAAGGCAAAGTATGAAGGATCCAGTACCTTCTGAAATATTAAGCTTTAAAGAAGTAAGCTAACGCCGCCGCCGGATCACAATCCTTATGTCGAGCTTTCTGCGAAAAAAGTCGCAGGCTCGACAATAAAATGATCTAATGATCACAGATACCCCCGCCTACTTAACATACTTGATGTACTTACAGGATTGAAGCTTGACATTCTTTTCTATTAGTAAGTTTTATAATTTGCTTAAAAATATGTTAAGTCCTGGACCATTTGAATTTTCAAGTGAAAGGCCCTCCACAAGAAATTCAATGGTCCTGAAATAAGTACTAACGTAACGGATTGTAGGCCATGGACCTTTGTTTTCCAAAATTCAAAGGTTCTCTAACAGAAATGAAAGGTCAAGCTGTTCATCTAATATAAAATCATTCCCTTCCATAGAAGCCAAGAGAAGTTCAAATAAATTTTCACTGTACAATGAGTGTTGTATAATTTCAAACTATCTGTAAACAGGAAGTGACTGCATGGCAGATGTGAAAACTGCTTACAGTCTGTATTGATTTACCTCATTTTGGAGAAGCAGCAAATATTAATTTTCAAGTCTTTGGTTTAACTGTCCAGGGTTCTAAACCACCACCACCCACACTAATGGTGAACACAATACTACAACACCATGAAGATCAACGAGGTGGTTTTTATGAATTGATTTTTTTTTATTGTAATCCTAAAAAAACATATTACTGTAAATTCCGAAATTATTGCGTGCATTTATTATTGCGATTTTGTCATTTTAGACTAAAATGCAATTTTCATTTTTGCAATATTGAGAAAAATCCTGTTTAATTCATATAAATAATTTAAAATGCGAGTTTATATTGTTGCGATTATTACCCTGTCACATTTTTCGAATAATAAAAACATCGCATTAATTTCTGAATTTACAGTATACGATACATACTAATTAGATAAATACTGATGAATGTACCTCTGAGGTCAGCCTAATTTATAAGTAAGGTTGTGCCATCATCTAAAGCATCTGTGAAAAATAACTATGAATCATATTTACTTGTTTAAGCCTGATAAATGTAAAATATATGTATCACTTAAAAATACTTTATTGGTACTTCTATTTATAGTTAACTGTTATGAATGTTTCTTATGAACATATCAATGTTTTTGTGTTATCTTCCTGTTTCTTAAACATATCAACTTTCCTGGGTTATGTCCCTGTATAAACATATCAATGTTTGTGGGTTATCTCCCTGTTTCTTATTAACATATCAATGTTTGTGTGTTATCTCCCTGTTTCTTATAAACATATCAATGTTTGTAGGTTATCTCCCTGTATAAACATATCAATGTTTGTGGGTTATCTCCCTCTTTCTTATAAACATATCAATGTCTGTGTGCTATCTCCCTGTTTAAACGTATCAATGTTTGTGGGTTATCTCCCTGTTTCTTATAAACATATCAATGTTTGTGTATTATCTCCCTGTTTCTTATAAACATATCAATGTATGTGTGTTATCTCCCTGTATAAACATATCAATGTCTGTGTGTTATCTCCCTGTATAAACATATCAATGTGTGTGTGTTATCTCCCTGTTTCTTATAAATATATCAATGTTCGTGGGTTATCTTCCTGTTTCTTGTACACACATCAATGTTTGTGTGTTATCTTCCTGTTTCTTATCAACATATCAATGTTTCTGTTTTATCTCCCTGTTTCTTATAAACATATCAATGTTTCTGTTTTATCTTCCTGTTTCTTATAAACATATCAATGTTTGTGGGTTGTCTTCCTGTTTCTTATAAACATATCAATGTTTGTGTGTTATCTCCCTGTTTCTTATAAATATATCAATGTTCGTGGGTTATCTTCCTGTTTCTTGTACACACATCAATGTTTGTGTGTTATCTTCCTGTTTCTTATCAACATATCAATGTTTCTGCTTTATCTCCCTGTTTCTTATAAACATATCAATGTTTCTGTTTTATCTTCCTGTTTCTTATAAACATATCAATGTTTGTGTGTTATCTCCCTGTTTCTTGTAAACATATCAATGTGCGTGTGTTATATCCCTGTTTAAACATATCAATGTATGTGTGTTATCTCCCTATATAAACATATCAATGTTTGTGGGTTATCTCCCTGTATAAACATATCAATGTATGTGGGTTATCTCCCTGTATAAACATATCAATGTTTGTGTGTTATATAGATATAGGAAGATGTGGTGTGAGTGCCAATGAGACAACTCTCCATCCAAATAACAATTTATAAAAGTAAACCATTATATGCCTATTTCTTATAAACACATCAATGTTTGTATGTTATCTCCCTGTTTCTTATAAACATATCAATGTTTGTGTGTTATCTTCCTGTTTCTTATAAACATATCAATGTCTGTGTTATATCCCTGTTTCTTATAAACATGTCAATGTTTGTGTGTTATCTCCCTGTTTCTCATAAACATATCAATGTTTGTGTGTTATCTCCCTGTTTCTCATAAACATGTCAATGTTTGTGGGTTATCTCCATGTTTCTTATAAACATATCAATGTTTGTGGGTTATCTCCCTGTTTCTTATAAACATATCAATGTTTGTGGGTTATCTCCCTGTTTCTTATAAACATACCAATGTTTGTGTTATATCCCTGTTTCTTATAAACATATCAATGTTTGTATGTTATCTCCCTGTTTCTTATAAACATATCAATGTTTGTGGGTTATCTCCCTGTTTCTTATAAACATATCAATGTTTGTAGGTTATCTCCCTGTTTCTTATAAACATATCAATGTTTGTGGGTTATCTCCCTGTTTCTTATAAACATATCAATGTTTGTGGGTTATCTCCCTGTTTCTTATAAACATATCAATGTTTGTGTTATATCCCTGTTTCTTATAAACATATCAATGTTTGTATGTTATCTCCCTGTTTCTTATAAACATATCAATGTTTGTGGGTTATCTCCCTGTTTCTTATAAACATATCAATGTTTGTGGGTTATCTCCCTGTTTCTTATAAACATATCAATGTTTGTGGGTTATCTCCCTGTTTCTTATAAACATATCAATGTTTGTGGGTTATCTCCTGTTTCTTATAAACATATCAATGTTTGTGGGTTATCTCCCTGTTTCTTATAAACATATCAATGTTTGTATGTTATCTCCCTGTTTCTTATAAACATATCAATGTTTGTGTTATATCCCTGTTTCTTATAAACATATCAATGTTTGTATGTTATCTCCCTGTTTCTTATAAACATATCAATGTTTGTGGGTTATCTCCCTGTTTCTTATAAACATATCAATGTTTGTTTAATAAAAGACGCTTGTCAATGGTTGAATACAATTTTGAGCTCTTTCATTGAATGGTTGCTGTCTCAATGACATAAACATCACGTCTCTCATTCACAAGTTGACTTTTTAGTTAAAAACTCATATTTTTTTAAGCAATTTACATTGTAATGATTGCAATGTTTTGTTAGACATGTTAGCTTTTTTACCCACATATGCAATTAATTTTTTTTATTATGTCATGTTACTTTTTGTTTCCCATATATATATAACAGAAGTAGATTAGTGCAAAATGTTAATCCTGTTACAGACTACACGAATGAATTTTATTTTTACAGGACATTCGGTCTGGTAAACAACCTACAAATGTAGCTTTACCAGATCGAATGAAATTTTACCAGACCATTTTTTTTTTTACATCTAATTGTATATTATCCGACAAAATACAACAAACTTATGACTTGTTGTGCCCTACTCCTCTCCAAAATGCACAAAAACAAAATCATGTGACAAGAGTGTATATTTTGATGAAAGTTCTGCACAATTGCTTGAATGCATTTCAGTGATAAAGTAAAGTAATGTCACATTTTATTGGATTTTGACATGAAAATTATTTGTGAACTAAAAATAATTTAGAGTTTTTGTATAAAATATTTCCTGTTTCTTCTTTCTTTTTCATATATATTTTGGTTTTCAATTCTAGTCTTTATATTTCATAGCTGTATTTTGTGACCTGCTTGGATTTTTTTTATTCATTTTTTTTATTTGATCGGCAAACCCGAATTACCGTACCTACCGCTTATTAGTCGGAAAATTGGGAGTAAAATTCATAATCCAGAGAGGGGTACCGACTAATAGACGAGATCCAGCGACCAGAGGAAAAATCCAAGATTGAGAAAAGTGGTCAGGAGTGAATTTCCTGGTCAAAACTACGTTTGTGATTGCCAAACCTACATAAATCAATAAATAAAAAGTTTTTGTTGAAAATAAATGACTACAACACTGTCCTTGTGTTTTATTTGTTCTTTGTTATCAATTTTCTGCAAATTCCCACTGTTTCCGGTTTGGGTATTGATTTTCATGGTCAAATGGTTTGTGCATAAACCCAAAGGAAGAGCCAAGAACCAAAAATGAAAAGGAGATAACAATATACCAACTATGTGAAAGGATGTATTCAGAGGAGTTATTGTGTCATTATTGTGATATCATGATATCAATTCAATACTTATAATACAATACAATTCATACAATAATCAAAAATAATTTTAAGATTCATTCCCAAGATCAAAATATTATTCATTAAAATGTCTCAGGTAAACAAAAATTACAAAATTGATTGACAAGCCAATATAATCCATTGATAACCCTAATTAAGAGACAAAGAGTTGTATTCACTAAAGGTGTGAAAAATATCAGTGATAGGTGAACAGATGACACTAATGAGTTGGAGTTATTTTAATATAAAGTTGATTAGCTTCACTTAATTTTTTTAATCCTTTAATCATCACAATATAATAAGAATTATGAAGTGTACATGCCCATTTAATACTGAGTTATGTGTGCTGTGAAAAATATTGTTTGACTTTTAATTTTTTCAGGTTCATATTGGTTTATGTTCGCTTTTCTCAAACAATAGGTTGTTAGTTATACCCTACAAAATCATTGATGCATTACGTAAACAACACATGGCTAATCAAACAGTGAACAAAACAAGAGGAATGAATACATCTTTATTATTAACAGCAATATAAATTATCATGATCAACATCAACTAAATTCAAACCAAACAAACATTCATGCAGAAAATGAATATAATTCCTGGATTTGCATTGGTTTTACCGGCGTTCAGTACCTGTCAGCTGCAAAAAAAATGTCCAAATTTTGTCCGACTTATACGAGGGTCAAGACTAAATTTTAGAATTTGGAGCTGAAAAGGGCAACCGACTAATAGTCGGATCGACTAATAAGCGGTAGGTACGGTAGCCTTATCAGTTCCCGGAATCTGTTCCGGTATTGTCTCCATTTCCGGTTGATGGCAGCCATTGTTGTTTTTGTCAGTCAGATATGTTTTTACTCGGATTTACACATTACTTGTTGGCGATTTTCGGCATAAAGCTAGTGGTTGAACAAAATATTCATCGCTGTCATGAATAATAAAGATGAAAATGAGAATTTTAACATTTACAATTGAAATATATTTCTGAATTTCATTTGATAAAATAAATAATTAAACTTTCCAATACAATTTGACTATAATACTTACCTTTACTAAGTAATAATTTGACTGGAATTGAATCAACTAAAAACAGTAGATCTTTAAACTGAAAATATAAAAAAGCTCAATTTCAGTTCTTCACATCTATAATACTAAAATAACAAGGTCCAATTTGTCAGCCGGCATGGGGTAAAAACGATGAATCAAAGAATTCAACTTTATATGTAACTAATATAGGACAATGGTGTTGATTAAAAATTACACAATTCCAGGCCCTTTTGTTCCCCACATAATTAATATTACCAATAATTAACAAGTTCCGGGTCGAATCCGATACCGATACAAATAGTATATGTCACCTGTTACTTTACCTAATCTGTAGGTTCCGCATCTGTCAGGCGCACCACCAAACGGTGTATTTGATATTTGCTATATACACGGGTCATAATCACACCTAATTTTCGTCATTATACAGGGTTGACACTACTAAATTCAATTATTGTCGCATTGTTTCCGGTTGAAGTATTTTAATCAGCATGACTTTATAAGAGGTCGACGGGTTCAAACAGAAAGATTTTGAAAGCAGAGAAAACCGTGCATCTTATAATCAACATGACTTTATCAGATGACAATACCAATACTAAAAATCCAGGCTAAAAATAAGGCTTATACATAATACATAATAAGATACTTAATTCAGTCACGGACCAGCGATGTTGCGCGTGTGTTCTAGTTTATATAAATATTGGTTGAACCATTTCTGAATATACTTTTTCAGCTTGTGACAAGTAACTTGAAGAAGTGGTATAATCTACTGTAAATTCAGAAATTATTGCGTGCATTTATTATTGCGATTTTGTCATTTTAGACTAAAATGCGATTTTAATTTTTGCGATATTGAGACAAATCCTGTTTAATTCATATAAAAAATTTGAAAATGCGAGTTTAAATTATTGCGATTATAAACCTGTCGCATTTTTCGCAATAATAAAAACATTGCAATAATTTCTGAATTTACAGTACCATAGTACCGTGCAAAGCTCAGTGTAAGAGCTATTTGGACAAATTCATAATAGCATGAAGGCCTGTTATTAGCAAGGCTGTCTAATGGGAGTTATTTTTACGTCACTGTAATGTTAATAGTCAACCTTTTTAATCTGAATCTCAACTTTATAAGTCTTTTAATTATATTTTTGTCTCCACAATAGGGGAACTTCGTCTACATCCCCCTCCCTTGCTACCGGTGTGGCACGTTATTATTTTAGAAATATTAGTTTGACCTCTACATGCTCTATGTTCTATTTAAGAAAAGGAGGCCATATTGGTTGATCAAGGAGAAAAACCACAAACTTTGTAGTTGCCAGGCTCACACTACTTTAGAATCATAGGGAGAAGTGACTTCTATTTTTGAAACTAAAGTTTAAAATGAAAAAAGTGGCGAGACTTCAAAATAGAAGTGTTAGATCGCTCGTGTCACTACAAAGGTCCATCATTTATAGCTACACAATTATATTTTTCCTCTTGTATGAAACTATCAATTTAAATTCTAGCACTAACTTTTTTTAATGTAAAACAGGAAAAGAAACAGAAAGTATCATATAAATGAATATCAATTAAAATTCAATTTAAAAACTATTCTGTCTATAATGTTAATGACATTCATTGTTTCTGATTAAAAGATATATATATAAATTTAAGTCATGAAAGTTAAGCAACTTTAATCAATAAATTGAAAGAATGCATTTACACGGAAATATATAAATCAAGCACGGAGATCTAACCAAAATTTTGTTAATGTGTATGCAATGTGTAATTTCCCATTTTGGGATCATTATTCTTCTGTCAGCTGTGCCATTCCTGTATCTGTAGTTATTATGGTACAAATACCGATTTATGTCATACAGGTACAGGCGGAAACCTAGTTGAAATTAAAACAAAAGAAATGAAACTCTTTGTTAGAGAAGGTAAAACAGGCCCAAGTTGGTACATTTAAATTGTTTACATCTGTTTCTATGGGCTTTAAAAAAATTATTGAATATGCATAATTTAGGAATTATATTAGTGTTGTCAACGGTTAACCGATTAACCAGTTAACCATCGGAAGGACCGAATATTGAATACCAAAAATGCTAACCGGTCAATTGGACCTTTTTCAATTTTAATAGATTTGATATAACTGTGTATTGCAGTCATTACATACGAATTTTTAAATAATCGTCTTGCTACTTAATTGTCCAGTATATTGATTACTTTTCAATTACCTTGAAAACATTCCAATTTAAAAAAAAATTAATTAGCACAAATACAACTTGTCTATCAGCTTGCTGCAAGATCTAAAGTAAGCATAATTATCATACATGTATTTTGACAAAATATAAGCTGATTAAATTTTACTGTTTACTTCATCATTTCATTTTTGATTTGATATTGCGTAAATATGCCACTTCCATCGTCCAAGGCTTTCTCATAATTTAGACGAAATCCAGACTCAAAAACCATGAAATGCAAATTATGTGAATGGAATTAACATATATACTGTGAGGTACAAGTAACACGCTTAATCATCTCAAATTAAAATACCAAACAGAATGTTCATACTTAGTCAATTCGCATAGATCAAGAAGACTTCCATCTTCTAAATCTGAAGTTATTACAAACAGTACTGTAGATACAGTTTTATTGGATTATTAAAAATAACCTCACCAGGAATTCTAAAAGCCAAGCCTTATAATGGCTAAGAATAAACTTCAATTTATCGTATCATGAAGCCGTGCATTTAATCCTGCCACATTCTATATGTGACTGTCCCAAGTCAGGAGCCTGTAATTCAGTGGAAGTCTTGTTTTGCTATATATCATATGTGTTTTTCGTACATAAGTCAGGCCGTTAGTCTTCTCGTTTGAATTGTTTTACATTTTTCATTTCGGGGCCTTTTATAGCTGACTATGCGGTATTGGTTTGCTCATTGTCATAGGCCGTATGGTGACATATAGTTGTTAACTTCTATGTCATTTAGTCTCTGGTGGAGAGTTGTCTCATTGGCAATCATACCACATCTTATTATTTTTATATTTTCAGAGTACTGTAGACAAAGATTTTAACAATCAACTTAACTACTGGTTAACCAGTTAATTGTTCAAAAGGTTATCCGACTAACCAGTAAGGCAAAACTGTTTACTTTGACAACACTAATTTATATATATATATGTAGGACTCTAAAGTGCGATGTAACTCTAAAGTGCGATGGTCTACGCTAAAGTATGATGGTGTCTCACGCTAAAGTGCGATGATTGCTAGTTTGCTAAACTATGATGGTATAGCACGCTAAAGTGCGATGGAACAATAGGGTAAGGTTCGAGGGCTTAAAACATTCAGTAAAGTGCATGGATGTTAAAAACAAGTCTTTTTGCAGAAGCTAGTATGCTAGGGTATAACATATGTAATAGGCTTTATGATTGACCGGTAGGCTAAAGTGATTGTTTCTAAATTTAGAAGACCGACCACGTAATCCTTGCTAAAAGGTAATTTATGTGTCACAAAATACTGTATTTCTTGTTAAATGATTTTTAACAATTTCTTTCAGATTTAATATTTGGATACTTGGTGTAGCTTGTCGCTCACAAAGTCTATCAATAACTTTACAGTCGTCATTGTAAATTACAAATACAATATGCGTTCATTGTCAGAATAAGTAAGTTAGCATTTTTTGATACAAGGCTTCAAGCTTAAATGCAAGAAAAATGCGATATTCGCCGAGCTTTCTCCTTTTTAACACAACATACGTGTGCATGTCATATTTTCCTACACTGAACAAGCTATGTTTTAGCCGACAATTTATAATTTACGCTTAAAAAACATGTACCTTTATTTTACCGATGTTACTTTTCAATAAAATCGACTGACAATATTTTAATGGGGACAGCAAAGTAAACTGCAACGTAAAAAATTCATATGATTTAAATGTATCCATTCCCTTCCAATAGAAGTAGGATATAGGATACCTATGCATATACTATTTTGTATCTATATAGTAAAATGGTCAACTGCAGGACACAAGTCCTTCTTCCAGCACCCCAAAAAAAAACCACATTTGCTTCAGCCGACAAAGCACGGTTAGGTCTGAAATTAAGTCATGGACATTTGGTTTAAAAGTTGTTAATCAAATATTCTTAATTTATCTTCCGGCACGTACATTTTTGGTTTGTATAAACGACTGTTAACGTCATAATCCAACTACGTTTCTTACGTCTATACTTTCGCGGACCATCGGACTTTAGCATATGGAAACATCGCACTTTAGCGCAGACCATCGCAATTTAGCGTGACCATCTCACTTTAGCGTCCCCATTGCACTTTAGAGTCCTACATATATATATATTAGTGATAATTGTATTGTATTTGAAGCTTTGCGGACGTCCATCAGTAGTTTTACTGTCCCAAATTGAGTTTATCTGGTAACATGTAGCGGAGATAGTTGTCTCATTGGCAATCATATCACATCTCCTTATTTTTACTTTGGCAGATAGTTCTCAATGGCAATCATACCACATCTCCTTATTTTTACTTTGGCAAATAGTTGTCTCATTGGCAATCATACCACATCTCCTTATTTTTACTTTAGCAGATCTTCTTATTTTTACTTTAGCGGATGGTTCTCATTGGCAATCATACCACATCTCCTTATTTTTACTTTGCAAGATAGTTGTCTCATTGGCAATCATACCACATCTCCTTATTTTTACTGTGGTGGATAGTTGTCTCATTGGCAATCATACCACATCTCCTTATTTTTACTTTAGTGGATAGTTGTCTCATTGGCAATCATACCACATCTAATTATTTGTACTATGGCACACAGTTGTCACATTGGCAATCATATCACATCTCCTTATTTTTACTTTGGCAGATAGTTGTCTCATTGGTAATCATACCACATCTTCTTATTTTTACTTTGGCAGATAGTTGACTCATTGGCAATCATACCACGTCTTCTTATTTTTACTTTGGCAGATAGTTGACTCATTGGCAATCATACCACATCTCCTTATTTTTACTTTGGCAGATAGTTGTCTCATTGGCAATCATACCAAATCTCCTTATTTTTACAATGGCGGATAGTTGTCTCATTGGCAATCATATAAAATATGTAAATTCATACCACATCTCCTTATTTTTATATAACCATGAATATTAACATTGACCAATGAACCATAAAAATAAGGTAACGGTCATATAATCCATGCGGTCAGACAGACATGTTTACCTTACAATCATACCATAAACCAAAATACAGCTGATTTATTGCTTATAGTATCTGAGAACCTGACCATACCACAATAAAATGCTTTGCTAAGCACAGCTGGATACGACCGCAGAGGTCCAACCCTGAACAGTTGGGGCAAAAATGGACACAATATTCGCGCTTGATACCGGTCTGAATTTGGATTGTAATTAAATATTTGACACATAATAGGTTTCTGACACCGAATAACTGTAGTCAAAGAACTTAAAATTGGTTATATGATTTGAATTTATATTCAATTTTTTGCTTTTGTGCAATACACTATGCTGTTGCGAAATTGACCACCCCACCTCCCCCCCCCCCCAAAAAAAAAAATTTACCCCCTTTTTGGCTTTTGTGAAATCTCATGCTGTTGCGTATTGACCCCTCCACCCCAATGAAAAAAAAATGTTTTTACCCCCCTCTCCCCCTTTTTTTGCAAAAAGAAATAATATTTGAAGAAATTTTTTTTATAAATTAAATCTGAAATGAAAAAAAAATTGCCCCTACAATTTCTTTTTAACCCCCCTCCCTCCTAAATTTTTTTTTCACCTCCCCTCCCCCTTTTTCCAAAAAAAATTCTTTCCCTCCAGATATGGTCATAATCTCAATTCAAATTTCCAATGGAGTTTGCAGCCATAATTGCCAATTCAAATACATCATAAAAGTCTTAAAATTGAAAAAAATCCCCCAAATTTTTGAACCCCTTATGATTCATCACCCCCAAACTCAATCCCAGCCTTCCCTTTACGGTATGGTGCCTTGCAGTACAATTTCAGAGAGATCCATACACTTGAACACAAGTTATTGTCTGGAAACTAGAAAAATGCTTGTTTTTTGCCCCTTTTTGGCCCCAAATTCCTAAACATTAAGGGCAATTACCCCCAAACTCAAACACAGCTTTCCCTTTGTGATATGGAACCTTGTGGTACAATTTCATAAAGATCCATACACTTACACACAAGTTATTGTCCTGAAACTAGAAAAATGCTTGTTTTTTGTCCCATTTTGGCCCCTAATTCCTAAAATTTTGAGGCAATTACACCCAAAATCCATCACAGCCTTCCCTTTGTGGTATGGTAACTTGCAGTACAATTTCAGAGAGATCCATTCACTTGAACACAAGTTATTGTCTGGAAACTAGAAAAATGCCTATTTTTGGCCCCTTATTCCTAAACATTTTGGGCAATTACCCCCAAACTCAATTCCAGCTTTCCCTTTGTGATATGAAACCTTGTAGTACAATTTTAGAAAGATCAATACACTTACACACAAGTAATTGTCATGAAAGTAGAAAAATGCTTGTTTTTTGCCTCTTTTTTGGCCCCTAATTCCAAAAATTTTGAGGCAATTACCCCCAAAATCAATCCCAGCATTCCCTTTGTGATATGGAACCTTGTGGTACAATGTCAGAGAGATCCATACACAAACACAAGTTATTGTCTAGAAGTTACAAAAATGCTTATTTTTGGCCCCTAATTCCTTAACTGTTGGTACCATAACCCCCAAAATCAATCCCAACCTTCCTTTTGTGGTATTGAACCTTATGGTAAAATTTCATAGAGATCCATTCACTTAAACTAAAGTTATTGTGCGAAAACCAATGTGTCTTCGGACGACGACGACGACGACGACGCCAACGTCATACCAATATACGACCGCAAAAATTTTTGCGGTCGTATAAAAACTTCACACTGACAATGAACCATGAAAATAAGATTAGGGTCTGAAAATCCTCCCATCATTCCATACTCCAAGTATAGTTAACCTTTTGCTTATAGTATCTGTGAAATAGACCTAACCAAAACTTTTTATTTAACACCACCATGCATAAAATTTTAATTGATTACTTCATAAAATTGTTAAGGCTTTCTGTCTAAAATAACCACCACGCATCAAGTTTTAATAAAAGCCCCCCCTCCTGCTCATTCAAATAATTCTGGAAAATCCCTAAGCAATTTCATTGGATGCCGATTTTAAATCAAGCAAAAACCTTTTTTTTAAATCTGATAATAAAGGGATTTTCCATTATAAACGTTTTATCAGACGGATATATATAGTTCACAAATAATGTACACTTACCTATAATAACAACGTGACTGGACAAGGATCACATTGACTGGACAAGGATAAAATTGACTGGAGGGTCACATTGACTGGACAAGGGTCTATAAATAAATATCAATAATAGATGTTCAATCTGGAAATATAAATGTTTGTATTGAAGTAGAAATAATAACATGTAATAAAGACTCAATGAATACCATTTTGACATCTCTCATTGATTGGTTGCTGTCTTATTGACATAGGCCTCCTAGGATTCTGACAAAGATGAAATCTTATTGCTACATAAGTATTGTCTTCATGATAAAATAGAGAAAGGATTTGACATCAAATTTTGATTATTTTTAAACATTTGCTATAAAATGATGAAAAGTGCACTTCGTTTATACAATATTTTATATTCCTTATGAATCTTTAAAGATTCAACAGTTTTGAAAATGATGAGTCCAGACATATTTTCATGAGTCCATGACTCAATGACTACCTTAGTGAGAACCCTGTCTCCCATCTTTCATTCATACAGCTGATTTCTTAGTTAACAACTCTATTAATGCTATATACAATTTATATTGTAATGATTGCAATGTTTTATTAGTTTTTTACTCTTAAATGCAATCAAATATGTAATTACATCATGTTATTTTTGTTTAGAATTTGCAGAGGGAAAAATGTTAATCCTGTTAAAAAAGAATTAAAAAGCACTGGTGACTAAGTCTGGTGTAATGTTACCTACTAGAATGAACCAGCTAGCTCTTGATTATCTCCCCTTTAAAAATTTTAATTTTCACATGAACATTGTAATTCATTTGATAAACCTACCTTTTAATCGTTCCAATCCAATTTGACTATTATGTTCACTTACCTAAAGTAATAAATTGACTGGACTTGAACAGATAAATACAAATAGATCTTCAAACTGAAAGTATAAAATAGCTCAATTTTAGTTTACATCACATTTATTTAAATATTGGTTAAACTTTCTCTGAATTTTTATATAATTGCTATAAGTGAAAAAAGAAGAGATTTAAACCTTCCATAGTTCCATACAAAGCTCAGTGTAAGAGTTTTTAGAATTAATTCATGCATAATAGTATGAAATAAATGGGGAATGATGCACCCGCTTGCATATAATGTTATGAAGGGAACTCCAGAAAGTTCTGTAAAAGTGATCCTTCCCAAAATTTTATTTGATCTGAATTTTGTGGTAATAAGCATTGTGTATAAGTTTCATTAAGTTTCATAACATTTAAATGAGGCAAACGTAAGTTAGAGAACAGAAACAAAAATTTCATCAATTTTCCCATTTGTAAAGGGGCATAACTATGGCATGGTAAAAGTGACACCATCTAAATTCAAACTTAATCTGTGTTTTCTGGTAATAAGCATTGTGTATAAGTTTCATAATATTTGGTTGAGGCAAACTAAAGTTAGAGAACGGACACGAAAAATCCAGCAATTTTTCCATTTGTAAAGGGGCATAACACTAGAACAGTAAAAGTGAAGCCCCCAAAATTCACATTTGATCTGTGTTTTGTGGTAATAAACAAATGGAAAACAACTTTCATATTCCTGACTTGGTACATTTAAGCCTGTAATTAGACATACTTTTCTCTAATGGGAGTTATTTTGTTGTTGCTTGAATGTTAATAAAACTTTTTATTCTGAATTTCCACTTAATGGTTAATAATTTTTTTTTTTTCACAAAGGGGGAACTTTGTCTGCATCTCACTTCCTGGCTACAAATGTGGTATGTTTACCTGAAAGACGATAAACATATCACTGTTTATTAATTCCTTTTCAGTCTAAACTCCTAAGATTTATCTCCAGAATGCCTTACGTTACAGTTTTTTTATTTACAAATCTTACTCAAGCTGTTCTGTTGAGTGCACTAGTCGAATAAGCATATCACAATTTTGACAAATCAAAAGTCAATGTTCCATCAGTCAACGTCGTCTACATCTGTTAAAACTCATCATAAAAACAATAAATCATGATGTTTGGTTTTCTCATGTGAATTGTTTTACATTTCCCTATGTCTGGCTTTTATAGCTTATGGTATAGGTTTTACTGTAAATCCTATTTCAGATTCTGTGTATGAAATGATTATCTGAGGGTAGCCAAATAATAAAATTGCTCCAGACACAGAATCCCATCAGGAATAAGAGTTTGGCTCATATGGCCGTATGATGACTTTCTGTTGATATAAAATCTACACTATTTGGCCTCTGGTGAATAGTTGTCTCATTGGTATTAGGGGACAATCATTTCATTTTTTAGGGTGGGTGGGCAGGTAAGAAGGGGAGGAGGATTTTCAAAATTAATAACCTGACCTATAAGAGCTGAGAATAAATAGTTTTTGCAAGACTGGATGAACATGTATATTCTGCAACACAAAATGAATGATATAATTGTGTACAAAAGTAAAAAAAAATCAGCATGTGTAGTGTAGCAACACCTGAATACGACGGGAAGATATATCAACAATTTATAACAAGAGCCTCTCGTGAGCCACAATCGCTCACCTGGTAAAAAATATTCCATTTTGAATTTTTTCTTTATTGCAATCAGTTATTATTGTCATTTTGCTTAGTTTCTTTAATTACCTATTCTGACATCGGACTCAGACTTCTTTTAAACTGAGTTTTACTGTGCTTATTGCTGTGTGTTTGTTTTTTCTACATTACCTAAAGGTAAAGGGGGAGGGTTGAGATCTCACAAAATATGTTTAACCCCGCCGCATTTTTGAGCCTGTCCCAAGTCAGGAACCTCTGGCCTTTGTTAGACTTGTATGATTTTTGATTTTAATTCATTTATATGTTTTGGAGTTTAGTATAATCACTGAATTAGTACAATTTTTGTTAAGGGGCCAGCTGAAGCACGCCTTCAGGTGTGGGATTTTCTCGCTGTGTTAAAGACCCATTGGTGGCCTTTGGCTGTTTTTTGCTCTTTGGTCGGGTTGTTGTCTCTTTGACACATTCCCCATTTCGATTCTCAATTTTATCATGGTTAGTTTTGCCTATTTGTAGATCTTCTTTAGCATTCTATAGGTCTTGTACATGTACTGATGATATTTTTTTGTCTTTTAATTCATTAGACATATAACACATCAACTTACTCCCTTCATCAGGTATGCTAAAAGCCCAGTGTCATTCTACACATTATTAATATCCTAGATTTTTAATTCTGGATTCGGCCAAGTGATTTAAGAGGTCGGGCAACTTGATTTTCTTCATGAACAATTCAATGATAAAATACGGCATACATATTATACAACATTCCGTGTTGAAGGCCTCACTGTGACTTTGAGATGAAGAACAACAATAAAAGCATTGTTCTATTGCTTTGAGTTTATATCATGCATATTTATGAGGTCATAGATTTACAACCTACATGTATGACATTAATGACCTGGAAATACATTTTCAAGAAACAATTTCTTTTTCTCTATAGATACTGCATCATTTATAGAATACAATTCCTGTACATGCTGTAAGGGGTCATTTGACTATTCAGTCTAAGTTGATGATTTGTAGATCTTATTTTGGTTGTTTTTACCTATAAAAATTTCAAAAACCATGAAATCAACAAATTATTGACATTTCAGGGGCAATAACGTGAAAACATGATGAACAATTTTTCGAAAAATTCCACAGAAGATAAACCGAGACCTCCAAATTGTCAAATTTGCTTTAACTGCTTTAGTTTTTTAAGATAAACATTGTAAAATAAAAACTTTCAAAAAAAACTCCAAAATGTGTTGTCAAATTTTTTGAAAATTTTGCAGGAGATGGGAAGATTTGCTCTATCTGCTTTAGTTTTTTGAAAATATAAGCCAAAAACAGCATATTATCCCTATGTTCTATTTTTAGTATCATCAGCCATGTTTGTTAATGGATCAAATCAACAGATACAATTTTAAACTACAAATGTAGATGCCCTTAGGAACATTCAGCATACATGTGAACCTCCCGATGGGAGTACAATAATCCCGTTTTCAGGGGTCTCCTCCCGTCCTCCCGTTGAAGAGAAAAAAATCCTGTGTATAAAATATTTCATGAATGAAAATTTTCAGGCGCCACTTTTTACTACAATGTTTACAAATGTTTGTTATTGAAGAGGAAAAAACCCGAGAGTACCGAACATATCCGGTGTAACTGACATTACCTGATTTATACACAACACGTGTAGATTTTTACCTGGCGGCTAATTACATTAAACAAGTGATAATAGTTTGATTGCATAATAAACAGGTGTCAGCTCAGGTGATAGAATATTAATTAATCAATATGGCTTCTGCCTATGGCACACGCAATGGATGATTAAAGGGAAATACCGGCAATGATCAGCTGATGATAGAAAAGACATTTGAAAAGTGGAATGTTGTTGTCAAAACATTATTGCCAATATTGGAAGGTTTTGAAGCCGAGAAAAAAACATTTAATTAACTTTCAACTCATTAAAAAACCCAATAAAAACTACCTATTTCGCATTCCAATGCGTACATTAAAGGATTTTCATCATGCTCAACAAGATCCAACTGACAGCAGAAAACATTGACTCAAAGACAATATACAGCATCCTCAGTAAAAAAATCAACAAACTGTTACCAGGATCAGGATTATTTTATATATTTAGTGCAGAGTCAAGTTTATTGAAAGCAGTCAAGTCAGCTTGTACAGTTGTACTTCTTACATGACCCAGTGTCAAAGACCAGTGATTCAGTTATTAAATAATATTTGTCAATGGTATACAGGTATATAGACAGTGATTTAGCTAAAAATAGTAAAATATTTTACACTGTTTGAGTCTTAAGTTTTCTAGAAAAATGACTTTCTTAATGCTTAAAAACCATGCATTACTATTGTTATTGTTTGTTATTTTTTTTCATCTATTTATCATGTTATAAATGTATAGCATATTTCTTTCTTATTTATCTATACCAATGATATTAAATACAAATAAAAGGAGATGGAGACATGAATACAAATCTATACACAATTAAAAGGTCATAGCGCTTTATTTACAAGCAGTCAACAATCAATTATCAAAAACAAAGCAAGAAACAGAATCTTCTCAATATTTCTTTCAGCAATGTGATATCATTCGAATAGAAAGGCTACAAAGGTACTATAAACAGATTACATTGGATGGAAGGTTGAAGAAAAAACACTTTGAATAACAATTTCTACATCATACGGTTACATTTACGACAAAATTTATGTTGATAAAAAACCTCCTGATCTGAGTCCTAATCTCCTGACCAAAATTTCCCAATCTCCTGATCTGAGTTTCACAGTCCATCACATGTATGATTCAGGTAAATTTTGATAACATTTAGCCCAGTAGTTTCAGGTGAGAAGATTTTTAAGTTTTTGACGGCAGACAAGATGATGGCGGAGAAGGTCCCTAAGTGATGGCAAAATTATTGGTGCAGTTCCTTTACCGGAAATCTTTGACACACTTATGTTTGAAACATTGAATAAAATGGTTTACCTTTTCGACACAAAAACAAAATATTACATAAACGCAGATTCAGTGAGGCCTAAACAAAAAAATTGTTTGGTTCGGTAACATGTCCAAAAAATTTAGGTGGGGTACATATGTAAATGTAGGTAGGCATTTTTATTTTTTTATTTTTTAGCAAGTATTACAACATTAATAGTACTCTACTCTAGGATGACCTATGACAATAGTTATCACACAATGCTAAAAAAAAATTAAGGTCAGCAGTTTTTTTTAGGTAGGGTCAGGTTACCCAATTTTTTTTTTAATTTTAGGCCTGACAATTGATTCATAATTATCATGATTATGACTGGAACATCAGTATGTGCTTTTGGATGCATGTTTTACAAATTTTTGGTCAGGTGGAACAATTAAAGACAGCCATCACAAACTAGTGATGCTGCAATGTGCAGTTAAATACATAGAAAAGAATACTTTTCTTCTAAACATGGAACCATTGAACTATATTCTTCGCCTTTGGTATTACTAAACTGTTGAATTATCTTGAAGAACATATATTAAAACAATAAATACTGAAAAACTATTTGAACAATATTATTTGTTGAATAAAAATAATAATAATACTTATAGAAACAATTATAATAATAACTTTTATCATTTTTATCGAGCAAATATCGGAGAATTCAGCAAAAAAACTAAAAGTTGGTTTAAATTTTAATAAATCTAACGTAACAATAACACAACTTAACCGAAACACAAATAGTATTGTTACATTTGTTATTTATCATTTACTAAGCCAGCCTAGCATTCCGAAAATTGATGTCCAACGTAACAATAACTGGGGTCAGACCTATAATCCAACAGTCCCATAATCCGACAGTCCTGTAGTCCGACAGTCCTATAATCCGACAGCCCGATATTCCGACAGTTCTATAATCCGACAGCCCGATAGTCCGACGCGCGGTCACTTGTCTCTGAAAAATATGCCTATATAGACATGGAACGTGTGTAAATTGATTTTTTTTTCGCACAGAAAATTATCAAATTAGTCAGTCAGTATGTATTTTTGGACTGGTAAATTCCGTCAAATGTCTTGCACCTAGAGTCAGAATCGAACCCGGGACCTTTAGCACTACAACCATCGGTCTTAACCACTATCTGATTTGTCTGCTGTGTGTGAATAAGTACTGTCCTCACGTCATTGCCCATCTTTGTTCCGATCTTTTTCACATTATTGGTGTCATGTCGTGATGATTCTATGACTAGGAATGTTTAGGTTCATATTATAATTAGTCCCTACCGACGAAGTCGAGGGGACTTTATGGTTGCACTCTGTCTGTCTGTCCGTCAGTCCGTCCTGCAAATCAGTTTTCCACACTTCTTCATTCTTGAAGATTTTGATTTGACAATTGGTATATAGATTTATCATGACAAGTAACAGTTCAAGTTTGAATTTTGTTCCGGTCTGATTATTTTGTGCAGAGTTGTGGTCCTTGACATGACATTCAACCACATGTGGCATGCGCGTGTATGTAAACAGACATTCTCGTTATCAGCATCTACATGATGAACAGGAATGGAATCTTATATTAATTGTTCAAACAGTATACAGAGCTCCAGATAAGCTGCGTATTTGCGTGATCACGCAATTCAAATAATGAAAAACCCAATGCAATTGTCTATTGCAGGGTTCAATAACCCAACTAATTCAAAGGAAAACCCAATTATATGCCAAAACCATGAGTTCTTAACGCTTTTATTGGCTATCGTTTGCGCTATTTACCCATATCTGATGACAGTTGTCGCGTAAATCTATTTTTATAATATTCATAATTGGAAATGTCCTTTCGTTCTAAAAATAGAGCCCTGCATCAAGTAGCTGTAATGGGTCCCTGTTGGGATTTTCCGTTGCTCAAAAGGTACATGTGTTTTTGAAAACATTTCGATCTTCTCGGCGTTATACATTAAGCGTGTGACATGCTGTCATATCTTTTCGAAATTGCTCGGGATTTATCATAACAAACACTGAATTAAAACGAAAGTAAATGTCCGTTAAAAATATTGAATAGAAGCATGTTTTCGGCTTCTTTTTGATAGCTGAGGGAAAGTTATGATGATAACAAGACTCAGCTAGTGATTTTAGGAAGCGTCCATTGAACGCATGGGCGTGTTGGCGTACCTTAACGAGAACATTGCTAGAAAGATAAACACAGGGTTTCGTCAAAAACGAAATCAGTTAGAAAAAGTGAAAGGCCAAATCAATTATGACATGAAATGTAGTTGGAAAGCATTGGAAATCAAAAGTTCTGATAAGGGACAACTTAACCCAGATTTAAGTAAATTGAATTAAACAAAAACAGTTCATATATTTTTTTTTCATTTTAGTTGATGAGTGAATACACATATCCATTTTGTACATCAATGCAGCTTGACACTTTCTTTGTTTTGGTCTAATTGTTCTAGATGCTTAAGATAGTAATTAGTTGTCTATTGCCAATTGCAGTATAATATTGTCATTTATTTGCAGAATTATTTGTAAATTTAAGTTGAATATGGTCAGTCATTAAACCACCCTATAAACCTCAAGGTTTTGAGGTATATCTTAAATCTGGGAACTACTTTTTTATTTTGTTAAAAGTAGATCTTGCAAATAGGTGAAAGGACTGGCAAAACTTTCTTACAGCACCTAAATTTCACATATATTACATAAAAATCTTAACACTCAGCCCCACCTACCCCAACCATAAACTGTAGGGTGATCATATGGGATCTAGAAAGGCAATTAGTTACTGTCCAACTAGTGACACCAGCTGCAGTTTCCATAAGTTTTTAGAAAAAACAAAACTGGCAGAACGTTTAAAAACGGGACACAAATTAAACGTATAATTGCTCGTCAGTAAATAAACCAAATAAAACAGCTAGCACATATACAAAGAAAGAAACACATTTAAGATGGAAAGACATCTGGGGTTGATATAATCCGATTATTACATGCCTAAATATTCAATATTGTGTTGATGAAAAAACCCAATACATTAAGGAGCTTGGTGGTGAAAAACCCAATTTTATATTTGCTTGAGGGGTGAACTGGAATTGATAATGCAATTAAAAAACTTTATCACCCAATTACATAAAAAAAATGGAGGGTAAAAACCCCAATTTGTGAATTCTTATCTGGAGCTCTGAGTATAGGATTTAATTTTTATCCCATTACAACGCATTTCACTTTTTAAATTTAAAAAACTGCTCCCGTTTCGGCAGTATGCTAATAAGTTTATATGAAGACGATATTCATATCCTTTGCAGCAGCACGGCTTCATGTCAGCCCATCTGACTGTCGGATTAACGGACTGTCGGATTATCGGACCGTCGGACTATCGGTCTGTCGGACTACTGGACTGTCGGAATTTCAGGGTGTCGGATTATAGCTACGCTCCCCAATAACTATACAGTATTATATGTCACTGACACTGGTTTCAAGGTAATTGTAGCCAGTGCCATTGATACTCTGTGAAATTTGTGAACCGTCTCTGTACCGACCGTCACGTGCAAAACCCTATTGGGTAGTCAATGATATACTAGTTAGAGGCGGTTTATGGGGGGGGGAGCCCATGGGGTCCACCCTCCCCCTCCCTTTTGTGGGAAAAACTTGGTTATTTAGGGAATCACTGGAGCATGACTGGAAGCCGGCCCCCTCTTAGGCAGTCAGTGGATCCGCCACTGATTGTAAACTATGACTATTTAGTATTACATGTGTATATTTTACTGTTGTTTGGAACTAGAACCACCACCAGCTGGGACCAACATTTCAACTTGCACGTCTTATTTTTTTTTTTTCTTAACATACTTCTTTGTGTATTCACAACATATTGGATATATCTTTGAGTATGTTTGACAAAAACCGTCTATTCTTACCATTTCTTTCACAATCGTTACAGGAAACATACTTTGACAGGCGGCGGGAAACTATAGATGGTAAAACTAGGCATAATATACAACTCGTTTCAGGACTTGTTTCCGGAATTTTTTCTGATAGGATTTTTTTAAAGTAAGACAGGTTGCAGTCGTACTGGTTGATCCAGGGGTACGTAGAGGGCGTACGCTACATTTTGATTTGATCGTCAAAACAGTTTCTCATTGTTCTCACGATTTATATGATTATAAAAACGTTAAAAAAAATTCCGCTCTAAATACACCTTATAAAATGAGCCTCCTCATAGGGTGTTTGATTATGTGATTCATATTGCGGCAAAAAAATTTGTGATTATGTGATTACTTGGACACCCCCATGTGGGGCCTCCCTTATAGCTTTTTGTCCGTCCTTAATGGACATCACATAGCCTTTGATTCTCGAAAAAAAATTGATGTCACAATAGAAAATGTCTGACGCCACAAAGGAAAAGTGATTGTTGTAGATTACGTCAATAGTTCAAGTGTCGCAGATTCCTAAATAGCGAAAAGGTCTGTTTCCGCTCGTCGGTAGTAGATAGATTCCGTTTTTTGAAATAACGCCGCCCCCTCGTTTGAAAAATCCTGGACCCGCCCTGAGTCTTGTATATTGACTGCTCCATAGTCTTATATGGTAAGCAAAAATGCTGCATAGAAACAATTTCGTAATGGGATATTTAATATATAAAAAGCCAGGGGGGTTAAACCTTGTCAAAGACCCCCTAAGAAAAATTTCAGGCAAATTTCAATCTCTCACGTGCTTTGTTTTAAACCCTGCAGATGCCGGCCAAATTGTGCCAGCATTTCCTCAATTTTACATATTAAGACAACAAAAGACCCATCAGAAACAAAAATGGGCACCCTTCAGATATATTTTGAGCCAATCGGGCCTAAGAAATGGCTTTTGATATCCCTCAGAAAAAAAACATCCACCCCTTTTAGGATATTACATGACTCTGAATTGTCCAATGTACTAGTACTAAATGTGATCATGTGAACAGTTTTCTTGAAAGAAAACAAAAAATGTTGCATTCCAAAACATTTGCTTTGCAGTATGAAGATCACATTGAAAAAACTGAAGAAAAAATCTGACATTTGGTCGTCAATCGGCAATACTTATACAAAATAATTATCAGTGACCGCTGTCGACAATAAACTAGCAATTGATAGTAATATAAATCGTAAACAAACGTTGTTTGTAGTAAATTTATGGAAGTATAACACAGAAAAACACAAAAAAAAATAATTACAATTAAAAGAAAACAAAAAACAAGGGATTTTGAAATAAGGAGGAGAGCAAACAAAAATGTCCTGTCTATAAGTTCAATGACACTCCGGAAGGCGCCTGCTACTAAAAATAGTATTCTAGATAGATGCTGATTTTCTCTTTACTAAGCATTTTATGTCATGTCAATGTTGTTTACTTTTTAAATTTTTTTTAATAAAGAATGTTTATAACTATACCTCAGAAAAAGACGAATGATTTGTGCCTAAAGTTTTAATTGTTGTTTTAATGTAGGTGTGGTCATGCAGAGAAAATAAATCAATAAAAGAGAGGCTAAAGATACCAGAGGGACATTCAAACTCATAAGCCGAAAACAAACTGACAACGCCATGGCTAAAAAAGGAAAGACCAACATGCTAATAATAGTACACAAAAACAACATAGAAAACTAAAGACTGAGCAACACGAACCCCATAAAAAACTGAGGTTGATCTCAGGTGCTCCGGAAGGGTAAACAGATCCTGCTCCACATTTGGCACCCGTCGTGTAGCTCATAATAGTACAAATTCCGATAATAAGTCTAATTCGGTAGGTCACATTCAGGAAAATAATTTATGTCTAGGCCACCTGACTGGATCATTCAAATGGTATAATCAATGGTACATTTGCGTGTACAATGAATAAGGAAGTTATGTTTAATTCTTTGTTAGATGGACCTTTAAATAGATTTACCTTTGTAAGCTACCTATTGAAAGAGCACTGATAGCTATCACTAGTTAATCAATTCATTTACGGGGCGATACACAAAGACGATTGAAAAACCTGTAAGACTTGTTTTTAAGTTTATTTTAAATAGAAACAAATATATGTCTCTGTTTTAAACTAATAAATATGTGCATCTTACAAGGCTTAGCAAGTTTGTATTATGAAGTCCAGCTTTTCTATTTGGTTTACTATGAATTGACTTGGTAAATAGTTACTTGAAAAGTTGTCTTCTTACATTTCAGAATTAGGTCCTCAAAGGGGGCATATATACGTGTAACATATGATTTCTTTCACCAGTGGCAGATCCAGGACTTTCATAAAGGGAGGAAGATACGGAGGAGTAGATTAAGAAAGCAGGCTGTCAAAAATATAAAAAAAAAATAAAAAAGAGAACTAAAAACACATTTTTCAACATAAGATGCATCCCTGATACGCCCATGTTCACGAAAATCTACAATATTATTTTCTTCTGCTAAAGGTCATTTAATGTAACACACATGTATAGATTTTACGATACTTATATTACTGTCTGAATAATGAAAAGTAAAATAACAAAAATGCCGAACTTAATGGAAAATTCAAATCGGAAAGTCCCTTATCAAATGGCAAAATCAAAAGCTCAAACACATCAAAAAAACGGAAAACAACTCTCATATTATATATATATTTATATTCAACAGAACTAACTAAAATTACCTTTAAACTGACTAGTCCTCTTGGTTAAAAAGAATTTCCATTTTCGTTTCCTTTATAAACATTACCGATTGTCGACAAGCCATTTCTACATACGGGTATCTAGTATGTAATACAATGCCCTTTAATGCCCTTTTATGTTTATTGAACCGATAACAAAAGATCAACTTTAATAGAGTTTTGTACGAAAAAGTATTAGCGCCATGCAGACTTTTTATGTTTTTTCCTATGTTAGCGTTAAAACGTGAACCTTTACGAAATAACGTAAACATTTGAGTGATCTAATTTCTTATTTAAATTTTAAGGGTAGCAGCACTGTTGTTAAAAATGGAGGAAGTAGTGTGAGGAAGCTGCATGCATTAATTTTTATCACTCTCTGCACTTATTGCAAAGTGAAATTCTAGAGTGTTATGCACATAATCATGGCATAATAATGAGAGACCAAAGAAAATTGAGTAAATTGAAGTTGTATCGAAAAAAAAATTAAAAACCTAACTGTTAATGAGGATCTGGATGGTGGTCCTTCATTTCTGTATTCTTTAATTTTTTAGGTCATTTTCTTTATTCTATATATGTTTTGCTTATTATTCTCTATTCTTTATATTTTAGCAGCCCATTATCCTTAAATCTTTTTTATTTTGCCCTATTTTTCTCTTTTTTTTATTTTATTTTTTTGCCATTTATTCTGCACATTTTACCCATTATTCTATATTCTGTAAACCCCATCCAGACCCTCGTTAATGAAGCCAAGTTTATATATTCTTCCAAAGCAAGTGCTCGTATGAGCCTTGAGAAGATTGGTTAGCTCCAAAGCAAGCGCTCTTATGATCCTTGTAAAGATTGATTAGATCCAAAGCAAGCGCTCGTATGAGCCTTGAGTAAGATTGGTTAGATCCAAAGCAAGCGCTCGTATGAGCATTGAGTAAGATTGGTTAGATCCAAAGCAAGCGGTCGTATTATCCTTGTGTAAGATTGGTTAGATCCAAAGCAAGCGATCGTATTAGCTTTGTGTAAGATTGGTTAGATCCAAAGCAGCACTCGTATGAGTCTTGTGTAAGATTGGTTAGATCCAAAGCAAGCGCTCGTATGAGCCTTGAGTAAAATTGAGAATGGAAATGGGGAATATGTCAAAGAGACAACAACCCGACCAAAGAGCAGACAACAGCCGAAGGCCACCAATAGGTCTTCAATGCAGCGAGAAAATCCCGCAAGCGGAGGTGGTCCTCAGCTGGGTCCAAAGCAAGCGGTCGTATTAGCCTTGTGTAAGATTGGTTAGATCCAAAGCAAGCGCTCGTATGAGCCTTATGTAAGATTGGTTAGATCCGAACAAGCTACACCTTTTATTAGATCCGAACAAGCTACACCTTTTATTAGATCCGAACAAGCTACACCTTTTAAAGCATATGGATTTTCCTTTATCATACAATCTTTATCAGGTCCGTTGATCTGAGTACTATGGGTCTGTTGATCTGAGTAGTATAGGTCCGTTGATCTGTGAAGTATGGGTCCGTTGATTCGAGTAGTATGGGTCCGTTGATCTGAGTAGTATTGGTCCGTTGATCTGAGAAGAATGGATCCGTTCGAGCAGTATGGGTCCATTGATCTGAGTAGTATGGATCCGTTGGTCTTAGTAGTATGGGTCCATTGATTTAAGTAGTATGGGTCCATTAATCTGAATAGTAAGTGTCCGTTGATCTGAGTAGTTTTGGTCTGCTGATCCGAGCATGGGTCTGTTGCTCTTAGTATTGTGGGTCTGAGAAGTATGGATCCATTGCTGTAAGTAGCGTTGGTCTGTTGATCTGAGTATTATTTGTCCGTTGATCTGAGAAGAATGGGTCTGTAAATCTAAGTATTATTGGTATGTTGATCTAAGTACTAAAAATATGGTCCGTTGGTCTGAATAGTTTTGGTCCAAAAATCTTAGTATTATGAGTCCGTTGATTTGCGTAATATGGGTCCGTTGATCTGAGGAGTAGATACACAATCTATATCGGTATAGCATAAGTCCAACGAGCTGAGTAGCATGGGTCCAATAATCTGAGTAGTCTGGGCCGTTGATCTGAGTAGTTTGGATCCGTTGATCTGAGTAGTATTGGTCCGTTAATTTTATTAGTATTGATCCGTTCATCTGAGTAGTATGTGTTCGTTGATCTTAGTAGTTTTGGTCCGTAATCTGAGTAGAATGGATCCGTTGATCTAAGTAGTATCGAGCTGTTGAACTAAGTAGTATGGTTCCGTTGATCAGAGTAGTATGGGTCTGTTGATCGGAGTAGTATGGGTCTGTTGATCGGAGTAGTATGGGTCTGTTGATCGGAGTAGTATGGGTCCGTTGATCGGAGTAGTATGGTTCCGTTGATCGGAGTAGTATGGTTCCGTTGATCGGAGTAGTATGGGTCCGTTGATCGGAGTAGTATGGGTCCGTTGATCGGAGTAGTATGGTTCCGTTGATCGGAGTAGTATGGTTCCGTTGATCAGAGTAGTATGGGTCTGTTGATCGGAGTAGTATGGGTCTGTTGATCGGAGTAGTATGGGTCCGTTGATCGGAGTAGTATGGTTCCGTTGATCAGAGTAGTATGGGTCCGTTGATCGGAGTAGTATGGGTCTGTTGCTTTCAGAAGTATTGTTTCTTTGATCTGAGTTATATGGTTCAATAAATTTATAGTAGTATGAGTCCGTTGAATCGACTAGAGGTATGGGTTTTTTACCTGGGTGGTATTGGTCCGTTGATTTGAGTAATATGGGTCCGTTGATCCAAAGAGTATGGTATGTTGATCTGATTAGTAAATCTATGGGTAAGTTGATCCAGTAGCATGGGTTCAATGATCTGAGTAGCATGGGTCTAATGATCTGAGTAGCATGGATCGAATGAACTGAGCAGTTTTGGTCTGCTGATCTGTATTGCATGGGTCCAATGATCTGAGCAGCATGGGTCCCATGATCTGAGTAGATGTCCGTTGAGATGAGTAGCATGGGTCTGTTGGTCTGAGAAGTATGAGTCCGTTGATTCGAGTAGTATGGTTTTGTTGATATAAGTAGTATTAGTCTGTCAATCTGAGAAGAATCGATCCGTTGATCTGAGTAGTATGGAGCTGTTGATCTGAGAAGTATGGGTCCGTTGATCGGAGAAGTATGGATTCAATGATCTGGGTAGGGTTTGTCAGTTGATCTGATTAGTATAGGTCTGTTGATCTGAGAAGTATAGGTCCGTTGATCTGATCAGTTTGGGTCTGTTGATCTGAGTAGTATTGGTCAGTTGGTATCAGTATTATGTGTCTGCTGATCTAAGAAGTATGAGTCCGTTGATTCGAGTATTATGGTTTCGTTGATGTAAGTAGTATTGGTCCGTTAATCTGAGAAGAATCGATCCGTTGATCTGAGTAGTATGGAGCTGTTGAACTAAGTAGTATTGGTCCGTTGATTCGAGTAGTTTGGTTCCGTTGATCTGAGTAGTATAGGTCCATTGATCTTATTAGTATGGGTCCGTTGATCTGAGAAGTATGGGTCGTTGAACAAAGTAGTATGGGTCCGTTGATTTGAGCAGTATGGGTCCGTTGATTTGAGTAGTATGGGTCCGTTGATTCGAGTAGTATTGGTCCGTTGATCGGAGTAAATAGTCAATTGATCTGAGTAATATGGGTCAACTGCTCTTAGTAGCGTGGGTTCGTTGATCTGAGAAGTATGGATCCGTTGCTCTAAGTAGTATTGTTTCTTTAGGCTGAGCGGTCCGTTGATCTGAGAAGTATGTGTCTGTAAATCTGAGTAACATGGGTATGTTGAACCGAGTTATATGGGTCCGTTGGTCTGAGTTGTATTGGTCCAATTATTTCAGTAGTATGAGTTCATTGATTCGAGTAGTAGGAACCGTTGGTCTGACTGGTATTGTTCCGTTGATTTGAGTAATATATGGGTCCGTTGATCTGAGGAGTATGGTATGTTGATCTGAGTATTACATTTTTCGATAAGTTGATATGTGTAGCATGGGTTCAATGATCTAAGTAGCATGGGTCTATATAGCTAATGATCGAAGTAGTTTGGGCCTGTCGATCTGAGAAGTATAGGTAAAAAGCATGATTAGTGTGGGTCCGTTGATCGAGATTTGTTGAAGAAACAGTTTAAGACCAGTTGCAATTGATGGTAATAAAAGTACAAATCAGACATAATATTTCATATTGAAATACAAATATCACAAAATTATAAAGGTTTGTATATGTCACTACATCACAATAAAATAAGTTAAAATGCAGGTTTATGAGAGAAATCAATAAAGGGGTATGAATATTGGTAGTAATATTGTTTCTATCAATAGATATGTATTGTTATGCGGGTATAAACAGTAACGGTCCTACATCATATCGATACTTTTATTTATGCACCGCACAAGGTCATGTTTTTCTTACAAAAATAAGAAGTTGTGGTATAATTGCCATTGAGACAACAGTTTCTCTTCACCAGAGATCAAATGATGTAGAATGAAGCAAATATAGGTCAACGTATGGCCTTCAACATCGAGTAAATCACATTCCGCTCAGCAAGCTTTAAAATGCCCCGAAATGACATATGTAAAACAATTCAAACAAGAAAACCGATGTAATGGCCTGATTTATGTACAGCAATAACAATAAATGAAAAACAAATATGATATACAGCAACAAACAACAACCAGAGATCCTCAGAATTATGCCATCGCAAGGTGCAGAACAGTTTCATATTATAGAAGTTTCATACCATATGTGTTAAACTCTGGAATGAATAAAATTCTTATGTAAAAAATGCTTTGTCGATTAAACAGTTCCAATCTTTACTTGATAAAATATATAAACCAGAAATGCCTCCTAAATATTTTGAAAACTTTGATTTGTCATGTTCATGTTAAATATGAATAAAAAGAAATAAAAAGTGTTGGTCATGAGTCAGCAATCCGAAAACGCAAAACAGACATCTACAACAAATAGACATCTACAACAACAGACATCTACAACAATAGACATCTACAACAATAGACATCTACAACAATAGACATCTACAACAACAGACATCTACAAAGTTTTATGATCCAGGGACTGTATATATACTAACCGAATAGTATAGAAAGTCCCTGTATGATCTAACTTGCCCCGAGTCTAGACAAGTTGAGATAATCTTAAACATGTTTACAGAGACATCTACAACACCAGACAATTTCTATACAAAGTTTTATGATCCAGGGACAGTACATTCTAACCGAATAGTATAGAAAGTCCCTGTATGATCTAACTTGCCCCGAGTCTAGACAAGTTGAGATAATCTTATCCATGTTAACAGAGACATCTACAACAACAGACAATTTCTATACAAAGTTTTATGATCTAACTTGCCCCAAATCTGGACAAGTTGAGATAATCTTAACCATGTTAACAGAGACATCTACAACAATAGACAATTTCTATACAAATTTTTATGTTCTAACTTGCCCGAGTCTGGAAAAGTTGAAATAATCTTACTCATGTTAACAGAGACATCTACAACAATAAACATCTCCAACAATCGACAATTTCTATACAAAGTTTTATGATCTAACTTGCCCCGAGTCTGGACAAATTGAGATAATCTTAACCATGTTAACAGAGACATCTACAACAATAGACAATTCCTATACGAAGTTTTATGATTTAACTTGCCCCGAGTCTGGACAAGTTAAGATCACCTTAACCATGTTAACAGAGACATCTACAACAACAGACAATTTTTATACAAAGTTTTATGATCTAACTTGCCCCAAATCTGGACAAGTTGAGATAATCTTAACCATGTTAACAGAGACATCTACAACAATAGACAATTCCTATACGAAGTTTTATGATTTAACTTGCCCCGAGTCTGGACAAGTTAAGATCACCTTAACCATGTTAACAGAGACATCTACAACAATATGCAATTCCTATACAAAGTTTTATGGTCTAACTTGCCCCGAGTCTGGACAAGTTGAGATCATCTTAACCATGTTAACAGAGACATTTGAAAAACAAGACTATAGATAGAAAAATCAGTCATTAGAATAACAAGGCTACATAGAAAGTCAGTCATAAGAATAACAAGGCTAGATAGAAAATCAGTCATTAGAATAATAAAGCTTCATAGAAAAAAATCAGTCATTAGAATAACAAGGCTACATAGAAAAGTAGTCAATAGAATAACAAGGCTAGATAGAAAATCAGTCATTAATATAACAAGGCTAGATAGAAAATCAATCATTAGAATAATAAAGCTTCATAGAAAAAAAATCAGTCAGTAGAATAACAAGGTTACATACAAAGTCAGTCATTAGAATAACAAGGCTACATAGAAAATCAGTCATTAGAATAACAAGGTTACATAGAAAATCAGTCATTAGAATAACAAGGCTACATAGAAAATCAATCATTAGAATAATAAAGCTTCATAGAATAATCAGTCATTAGAATAACAAGGCTACATAGAAAATCAGTCATTAGAATAACAAGGCTACATAGAAAATCAGTCATTAGAATAACAAGGCTACACAGAAAATCAGTCATTACAATAACAAGACTACATAGAAAATCAATCATTAGAATAACAAGGCTACATAGAAAATCAATCATTAGAATAACAAGGCTACATAGAAAATCAGTCATAAGAATAACAAGGCTACATAGAAAATCAGTCATTAGAATAACAAGGCTACATAGAAAATCAGTCATTAGAATGACAAGGTTACATAGAAAATCAGTCATTAGAACAACAAGACTTCATAGAAAATCAGTCATTAGAATAACAAGGCTACATAGGAAATCAGTCATAAGAATAACAAGGCTATATAGAAAATCAGTCATTAGAATAACAATGCTTCATAGAAAATCAGTCATTAGAATAACAAGGTTACATAGAAAATCAGTCATTAGAACAACAAGACTTCATAGAAAATCAGTCATTAGAGTAGCAAGGCTACATAGAAAATCAGTCATTAGAATAACAAGGCTACATAGAAAATCAGTCATTACAATAACAAGGCTACATAGAAAATCAGTCATTACAATAACAAGGCTACATAAATACGCAGTCATTAAAATAACAAGGCTTCATAGAAAATCAGTCATTAGAATCACAAGGCTACCTAGAATATCAGTCAATAGAATAACAAGGCTACATAGAAAATCGTAACAATGTAATTTTAATAGAATTTCAACAGATTTTTTTTGTGGATTTTTCTTTTTGAATTTCGCAGAAAAAACACAACATATTTGAACAGAATGCTATTTCCTGTGTACAAAACATAACTCAGCAACTGTGTTCATATTTCGTCTAGCTAAAATAAATACACATCTTATATACGGTTTCTAAAGGAAAACAACCAAACGCTGCTAATTTTTTACAATATTGATACCACATATTTGCTAAAATAAAGATGTTGGCATTCGATCTAGATTTCTGACAGCAGTAAATAATGTTTATAATCTGCTAGCATAAAGCAGTTAATTACTCGTACGGTCAAAGTAGGGAATTCCACATTAACAATAAACTTAGCTGAAAAAAAAAAAAATAAGATATAAAACTTGAATCATCAGAAAATTTACCAAATCAGACGTCCGGACAATAGCGACACGTTTTTGCTTGGTTAAATATTACACATTGATGGTTTGGTTAATAGAAGTATTAAGAAATGGATCTTTCCAAATTGCCCTGTTATTTGTCCTCGGTCAGTACTTGTGGCCTCGAAGGCTGTAATGTCACGAGGCAACGCCGAGACTATCCTCGACTATCATAACAGACCTTGGACACATAACAGGGCCATTATGAAAACACCCATTAATTACTATTATTCTCACTGATGACTTTCTGATTATAATGACGTTACGCACGATATTGACGTCAATTTTGGTAACGTCGAATGTATACGTAAAAACACCGGGGGGTGTCACTTCCTTTATACAAGGTGTTAGGGTGTGCTGCTTGAATATGTCACATTTTCTAGCTTTCTATACATGTGTTCCCTATAGTAAAAGTAAATGTGAGGTATACGTATTGTGATCCGTGAATGAAAGATGTGGGATATGCAGTACGTGGCTATAAGGATTCGTCACTTTCAATTTGTTGCTTATATATTTCATATAAATTTACATTTAAAAAAATAATATATTGATGGGCCATTTCCTGTTGGATTTTAATCAACTTGATACCAATAGAAGCAGATTTGTCATAGGTTTACTTTTTTATTGGTAATATATTTGTTGTGAAGCGTTAATTACCAATTGTTGATGATATAAACACAAGATTTATTTTTTTGTCCGAAAATTTGAAATTTGCGATATATTCCAATCAAACTAAATTGTAAATAAATTCAATATTTATTCGCAGCAGAAAAAAAACAAAAATAACTGAAGAAAAATTATGACCAAATTAACAAATACTTCAGGCAATATTTGGACTTTTAACACATGGTTTGTGAAAATTCAACTTTAAAAATTATGTATTATGACAGGCTAGTGATTACTGTAGATAAACTTCTTAGATCGCTCGGCAAACGAGGCCTCGGAATTTTTTTTAAATAAAAGAAAAATAAAAAGATGTGGTCTGATTGCCAACGAGACAACTTTCTACCAGAGACCAACTGACATAGAAGTAAATAACTATAGGTCACCGTACGGCCTTCAGCAATGTGCAAAACCCATACCGCACAGTACGCTATAAACAATTCAAACGAGAAAACTGATATATGTACAAAACAGTAAACGAGAATCAAATATGATATACAGCAACAAACGACAACGACTGAATTACAGGCTCCTGACTTGGGACAGGCATTGTGTTCTATAATCAACACCCGATTTATTTACATAAAACGTTTGTTAAAAGTTTTGTGACGGGAGACCATTAGGGATTCATATACTTAGTGTTTTTGGTTTAATGCTAAATTGAGATTGCTGTCCGAATAAATGCCGTTCAAATGCTATAGATTAGGAGGCATGTTACATTTTCTGACCAGATGAAATCTTTTGCATAGTTTTATTCAATATTGATATACTCTTTTTAACAGTTCGTTTTATGGGATTCGCTCTTTTACATTGGATTTATTTGCTTTCAAAGAGTTTTCCAAACTTGTTTTACAAAATGATTACTCTATCATCGATTTGATAACATATAATCCACTCGCTATAAATGCATTCTGAACTGATATGACGTAAGGGAGCGATAAATGTCCTTGGTGTCTACAATCAATATTGGTTTCTTTCAAGCTCTACTCAATCCGAAAATTGCGTTATTTACGTCGTACACACATACCGTCCCAAATCCCTAACTTTCCTCTTCTAAATGGTATAGCATTGTTATATTTTATATACTTGTAAGTACCCGAAAATAGGAGTAATACTCGAAGAACAACATTAGTAAGTTACCCGTCTACACGAAAAAGAGTTTTCTCGTTATTATTCGGAAAGCTGGTTGACAATTAAAAGCGAATGAAAACCGACTAGCCATCTGTAACTTGATCTAACTTCTTAAGTGCTTTATTGAAGATTTTTAACACAAAATGACACCTGATCTTACCGGTATCTTTTTAAAGCCGATTTTTGGAATCAGGTACATGAAATCAGAAAACGTCACCAACATTGCGCGTAAGTCACATTACCCCGCTAAACCAATTGCACCCGGGGATACAAAAAGTAATATTTAACTACGTGCAGCAAAATGAAATGATACATTTACATAAATAACCATGGTTATAAACAATGATATGTGTTATACATTCATTTTTTTTAAATTAAAAACGTAAACAAAATGGCAATTTTAGTTTTTTTTTCCAATGCGCAGTTTTTGCTAGCGTGGTTATATAGTAAACGAGAAGCAACTTTATTCTTTACTTTGATTTTGTCGGCTTAAAATTTTGTTCGGTGCATACTTTGAATTCATGGCCTTAAAATGTACACTTTGACATTGTACACATACTAGTCGTACATTATCTGGAGGAAATGTAGGCAGTTGCCTCTCATTGCGGGCCAACTCCAAAAAAATGAAATACAAGAGACAAATCAAACCAATAAGACAAAACTAATATATCATTTGATAGGTCTTGTCTTTACACCTGACACTCACACCACCGACCATCTATCATACCAATAACCTCTTTAACATGTTAAGTCGAAACCCAAATGTTATTCAGCATGCTTACAGAAACTGTCATGATAAAATCGTCTTGATAATTCACACAAATCTCGTGTCATATGACATTTCAGTATAACATAAAATGAAAAAGACAAACAAGTTTCCACGAAACCATGACAACATAGAATAAAAATTGAGCAACACCAATTTAACCGAAAACCTTCCACAAAAAAGGAGGGTTATTGGTAGGTGCCTTAAAAATGAACATCTTGTTGCCTTAATTTGATGATTCATTTTTTTTAAATTTGTTTTCTGCATGATGGTTTATACTACGCACACTAAAAAAAATGTAGAAAAACAATGATTACTGAAAAAAATATTCAATTCTTCCAAATTTATGGTATACATTTTACTTTTATTACCTGAAAGAGCTGGATGATGGGTCAATCAAATAGATTTATAAGTACCCGTCCACGTCCACTCTGTGTTTGTGATATATGTATTTCTATTTGTATCCATCTAATGAGTTAAGTCTTTTTTAACTGATTTTTATAGTTTGTTCTAAAGTTGTACTGTTACACCACTGTACAAGGTTAGGGGAGAGTTAGCGCATTTAAACGAGTTTAACCCCGCCACATTCTGTATGAGCCTGTCCCAAGTCAGGAGCCTGTAATGTAGTGGTTGTCGTATGTTGTTGTATATCATATTTGTTTTTCGTTCATTATTTTGTACATAAATTAGCCGTTAGTTTTTTTTCGATTGAATTGCTTTACATTTGTCATTTCGGGGCCTTGTACGTATAGCTAACTATGCGGGACTGGTTTTACTCATAGTTGAAGGCCGTACGGTAACCTATAGTTGTTAATTTCTGTGTCATTTTGGTCTCTTGTGGAGAGTTGTCTCATTGGCAATCATACCACATCTTCCCTTTATATGTCATTTAACCCTGATAAAACCGAAATTATGATTTTCTGAAATATTGAGATTCCAGGGTCCGTGTATACTTGCGTCCATTCGTTTTTCGTTTTGAAATATCAATAACAAAAAACAAAAAACGAAAGTGTTTTCATTTTTCGTTTTTGATTTCTTAAAAACCAAAATGAAAAACAAAAGTGTTTTCGTTTTTCATTTTCATTTCTCGAAAACCAAAACGGAAAACGGAAGTCTTTTCATTTTTCGTTTCTGATTTTTCAAAAACCAAAATGAATATCATAAGTGTTTTTGTTTTTTGTTTTTGATTTCTGTGAACAAGAAAAGAATGAACATTTGCAATCGATTTCTGCATTTTGCTCTATTTAATTCTCGTTTTACGTTATACAATGTTTTCCTTTCCTTTTTCATAGCCATTCATACCCCGGTGTATTTACTATTTAATGTAGACAGAATAGACCGCCTGACTTATGATTTGAAAGGTGATTAATGAATCAAAGACTTTCAAATTTCCTTGTTTTTATCTATAAAAAAATATAAAATTATTATATTTAAATATAAAATGAATCACAAATTTGAATAATACAATGAAATATTATATAGATGGTGAAAATTAAACGATTAATCACAACATCACATTAACAAGGGAGGTTACTACTTATCTAATAGGAAAACTAGCCCTGTCATTAAAGTATGCACAGCGGTTATCCAGATCAATAGTATTTTTTTGATTCGGAGATAATGTCGACGAATGGAAAAGATATTATCAATCTGAACAATAAGGATGCATGATCTTTACTTTTAAGTTTGAAAGGTTGGTTATGTAAGATTATTAGAATTGCATGATGACTGAGGCCAATCAGCCAATATTATACATATTACACGAACATTCAAGACGGTAATATGTATACGTTATTCAGATTATTTTTTAAAAGTCCCACTCCAAGTCGTCGTTTAGTAGGCTATCTTATGAGTCACTAGGAAGCAGTCCAAAAGAAGATGTCTATCACGATGCTCGGCACATTATTGTACTTCTCGCCTTACTTGATTTATATCAAAATATAAAATATGTGATAAAATTGCTACGACTTCGTATTATTATTTTGCCTCAGTAATTGGTGGTTTATTTTGTTGGTTTCTACTTTGCGTGATTGCAATAAAGATATTTTGATAATCATTCATAACCGTTAACTTGTTTAACCATTTTTTTTTTCAAGCAATAAAGCATCGAAACCTAATTGTTGGCAGCAGGTAAGGCCAACCACAGAAATAGCCAAAAGCACAGGCACTTGATAAACATTTGGCTTTCCTCCAATTTTTAGGAAAAAAAAGGGGGGGGTCTTTGAAAGCGACGAGGCCAATTTTCCCTGGACTTATAAATTTCACTCATAGGGTCAAAATCTAAAATTGGTCTGCACATTGAAAATTGAAGATGACGTTATATATTGTAACACTGTTTTACATATTCCCCTGACATCAAAATACTATACTAAGTGCTAAATGTTTCTGTTGAAGGCATTGTAATACAAAATTGCCAAGGGTTAGAGCCTAGTTCTCTATATCTTTTATTTTTTTTCACTCACAGGGCCCAACATGTGTTTTTCATACATTTATCATACTTGAAATGTAATATTAAAAAGTTTAAATTATATATTTTAAAATATCTTTTTTGAATTTTAGTTCATTTATATGTTTCGCAGTTAGTGTGACGCCCATTTTCACTGAACTAGTACACATTTTTGTTTATATGTGCAAGCTGAAGCCCGCCTCCGGGTGCGGGATTTTCTCGCTGTGTTGAAAACCAATTGGTGGCCTTGGTCTGTTTTTGACTCATTGGTCGGATTGTTGTCTCTTTGACACATTCCCAATTTCAATTCTCATTTTTTTTTTTACACATAAATTTTCATAAACTCAAAATGCTACTCAGCGTTACATGTTGCATGCATGCTGTTGAAGATACAAATTTGCTTTTACATGTTTTTGTAAAATTTTGCAAAAGAGTTGTGTATATTCCTGGTGAAACACTGCAAATAGCAGATTTATATGACATGTTTCGCATAATTAGCAATAATTTTTGTTGTTATTTAAAAAATTATTTGTTAATTGACTGGATTCAGTTTCTCTATTTATTTTGTTCATCTGCTTCTGACACGGGGAGGATTGCTGTTATTGCCTATCGCAATCAACAGTATATCTTAGAGCATCGTTCGTCCCTTGGTGTCTCCTGCAGATGAACAAATTTTCCATCTTTAAAGATAATAACTTAAGTATGTTCTAACTTTATTATTTTTTTTTTTCTTTAATTTTTAATTTTAATTTTATTTATATTTTTTATTTGTGCACTGCTGGACATAGAAATAATAATAGTAATAAGGAAGGAAGCGAAAAAAATACTCAAGAGTACTTTTAATGTATTTTTTGTTTTATTATTAATGCTATTTTCATTTGTCTATTATAATATCTGTCACGTTATATACTGTACAATGTCTCATGTTTGTTACTTATATTATCATAATTGTTAATTGTAAATGCCCCCTGTTGGACCCTGATTGGAATAATAAAAATATTTGATTTGATTTGATATAATTGCCAATGAGACAACTATCCACCAAGGTTCAAATAATATTGATATAAGCAATTAAAGGTACTAACCATAAGGCCTTCAACAGTAAGAAAAACCCATACCATATAGTAGGCTATAAAAAGCCCCAACATGAAAAATATGAAACTATTCGGTTGAGAAAACTAACGGCCTAATTTTTAACAAAACAATTAACGAAAAACAAACATGACAGACAAGAAACAACGACAACCACTGTACTACAGGCTCCTGACTTGAGACAGGCACATACAGAATGTGGTCCAATATCCAAAATCTAAATACATTTGTACAAGGTTAGATTCAGTACCAAGAATTTAATCTACTAGTATTTATCAATGGACAATAACAGGTAAGTTTGACAAGGGGTTAGCTTCATAAAAATTATATATATATATATATAGCATTCTGAAAATCAATTTATATGGAATAAAAACAAACCTACTACCAAGATCCAAAATTTTTTACAGAGGAAATGAAAAAAGACAATTCACAAAATATCATTCATCATTAATACAATATCTTTTAAAGAAATCCATAAAACTTAGTACCTTTAGTTATTTTTTAAAAGATCTAATATTGAATAGAAAATATCAAACTATACTTATACATAATTTCTTATATAAAATTCAAATTTAATGCGGTATCTATTTTAACTGTAAATCTACTTACACTTTCTATTAAGTGTGCAATACAACTCTGAATTTTATTGTGATCAAATATATGACATATCATAGGTTTCCGACACAGAATGAATGTGGTCTAAGAACTTAAAAAATGAAATTGGATATTTACCTATCATGATCCAATACCCAAAATACAAATACAGGTGTAGATTAAGCAATTAAAGACCCCTTGAATTCAGTTTTTTTTTAAATCAAACTAAAATTGATTATGAACGCGTTGGACATTAATGTGGGCCAATTTGAAAACCGGGCCCAAAATCAAAAATCAAAATACACGGTTAGATTCACCATAGCAAAGAACCTTAATAATCTCTTTTTTTTGTTAAAATCAAGCAAAGTTTAATTTTGGACCCTTTGGACCTTTATGTGGACCAAATTGAAAACAGACCCCCAAAAAAAAAGAATCTATAAATACACGGTTAGATTATGCATATAAAAAACCCAAGAATTTAAGACTTTGAATTAAACCCCATTGAAATTGGTCAAGAAATGAGCAAGTATGCAAAGTAAAATAAAAGTATTGTTTTGAGCCCTTTTTCCTAAAACGATTCATTTTAGACTTATACTTAATTTATTGTCCGGAAACAAGAAAATCCTAATTTTTTAGTCCGTAATTCTTGAACGTTTTGGGTCATAACCCCCAAAATCAGTCACAACATTCCTCATGAAGTATGGAACCATGTGGTACAAATTCATAGAGATTCATACACTTATAATTAAGTTATTGTCCTGAAACAAGAAAAACGCTTGTTATTGGTCCTTAATTCCTACAAAGATGGGACAATAACCCTCAAAACCAATTCCAACCTTCCTTTTGTGGAACAAAACCTTGCTGTACAATTTCATAAAGATCCATACACTTACATGTATACTCAAGTTATTATTTGGAAACCAAATGTCTTCGGAAGACGACGACAAACGTAATACCATTATACGACCGCAAAATCACTCTTTTATGCAAGGTTGTGCCTGCGGTGGTAACAAATGATGGCTTTTTAATGTCCAGTGGCAAATTAAATGCATATTCAGGACGATAACATGTTATTTTAATATGAATTATTAACCTGCTTTGTATTAGATCGACACAATGAGCCGGACGTGCTAGTTCGCGATGCTATAGTTCGCAGGAAGACATGTCATCCTACGCGGATTCATTATTTTGACTCTGAGCCGACCAGTCTCTGATTTTACTTATTAATGCCACGTGCTTGAAGAGAAGCAGCACAAACCAATTTTAAAATCTTTGGTTTGACCAGACCGAAGTTCCCATACCCTCCGTAATTTCATGCACATCTTCACATTACAGGTTGCAACACTATTCAATATCATTGGGTTCCAAAAAACGTTTAGAAAATTATGTCAATGCTCCCATAGGATTCTCACATTAAAAGAGTTGAGACATTGAAGGCCAAATAAATTTGCATATTTCACATTCTTGCGGGTCGAATTGTAATCAGATGGCCATTGTAGAGTTCCAAGAAGTTTATAAATTAATTTAATGCAAAGGCAAACTTTAATGAAAAGTTTCATTGGTGAAATTAAGGCGGCAATACAAATAATTATTATGATAACAACAACAAATATGACTTTCGTTCGGAGTAACATGAGCAAATTCCTGTTCAATCAATCAATCAATCAATCAATCAATCAATCAATCAATCAATGTATCCAAGTTGTACTTATTGCATGAATACTGTCTTAATTTTAATATTTGTTTTGTTTTTTACCTTCTTATTTTCTCGATCATTTATACCGAAGTAACTATAATTAACCATTGTTTTACGTGGTTTCATGTGAAAGACAACTGTGTTCTTATGAACTGATTTTTACACCACCCAGGTATGAATTGGGGAGTATCACTCGAATATATTGGCCTGTTTAAAGTCAGGAGCCTTTAATTCTCACGGCTGTCTATCGGTATATCGAGAGAAATGATCGTGAAAGAATACCTTACGTTGATCAAGCATTGCGATCGGATCGTGAAAGATCTGGTATAGGATCGTGAATGTAATTACTTGAAATTCTACTTCAAAATCTGTGAAAAATCTGTTGTATTTTAAAAATGCGGAACAAGTCCGAAAAAAAATAATGGCAGCCAAAATGATTCAACTTTCTCAATAATACTGTGCAATAAGATAAATAAAATATGCTGTACTTTATGTGAAAACACAAAAGGCGCAACACAAGTATATGGAATTCATTAAAAAAAGAACACGTTTTGTACTATAATGACTACATTCCAATATATAATGATATATTTGAAACTTAATCTTTGGTGTGACAGATAATACAGTAAAATAAAAATGTTTTTCATTGAAACCGTTCCTAGCTTTAGGTTGGCATTGAGCTTCTTAAAACACGCCGTAAATTTCATAGACTCAGTACATACCTGTACAAAATAAAAAATCATCTTGTCCCAGATTATCTACATTATTCCATCATAACACCGAAAACTGTAACTTTAGACGACATGCCAACTTGATATTTATCAGGTCAAGAACAGTAGCATACCATAATTCATTTCTTCTAGCTACGATTAGAGACTGGAAGAGCTTGTCAACTGAACTAATTTCAGCAACATCTTTGGCGAGTTTCAGAAGGTTGTCAAAGAAGATTCTCAATTTGTGTAGTGAAATAATATATTCATGAGGGCATGGTTATGAGAAAGAGATTCATACTAGATTACGCTTAGGGCTTAGTGCCCTTAATGACCACTTGTACAAATATAATCTTACATTGAATAGGTTTTGCTAAAGGACATTTGCGCTTTTAACTTTGATACACCTGAACAAAATAGACAAGATATTTGCGCTTTTTACCTATAATAGTTGTATACCTGTAATCTTTAAAATTTACCAAAGTCATGAACAGATGTTTACATATTCATTGAAAGTTCATCCCAACAAACGAGAAATTCAGAAAAAAATATTCGGGTAAACCAGACATATCATAAAGAATATAGTATACGTTTCTGGGGTCGCATTAGATTTGCGCGCATTTGGGGATTAATTTCTGTTTACGTTTGCGCACAGCCTTTCCTTACATTTGCGAATATTTCAAAGTAAATAGCATTCTGTTTCAATAATTCAGTTTGTAAAATTTCACCAAGACATACACATGGAGTTTCGTTTGTAAAAAAACAAATGGGGGAGGGGAGGGGATTTGTGTACGATGGAATTACTTTCCGTATAGACAGATTACTTAAACACTCTTAAGTCAGGGGATATTTCATACAGATGCATCGTCAATAATTGCAAAGGTATTTCACCGGATTCCCATTTTCCTCTAAATCTTTGGGCATTTAACACTAAATAAATGTAAGAACCATTTGAATCATTAAAATGAAATTACATTTTTCAAAGAAAAGTTGTTTAGTCATTCGAATTATCAAAAACTTTGTTTGTTTACATTTTAATGTCATTGGAATGTCGAGGAGCAATCTGCCTTTTGTAGTTTTGTATGAACGGTTTACTTTTAAACCTTGATTTTTCTCAGATACTAATCATTATGTTGAACCATTTTGACAGGCAATTTTAGTTTTTTGTGAATTTCTTCGTATAATTCATTATTTTAGATCAGTAATTGACCTCGCATATGTCTTCTCGATAAGATTGAATTCACGTTACTATATCAGAGCTTTCACGATCCAATCGTAATACTTGACCACCGTTAGACATTCTTTCACGATCTTTTTTCTCGATATATCGAATGACACCCGTGATTCTGTTGTTGTCTTCGGTAGCTGTATGACATATACACATAATATGTTTTTTTTTTCAATTATTGTTTATCATAAATTAAAGGGGCCACCATTATTGAAATTATATTATTTTGCACGGGGGAGGAGTGGGGGATAGACAGGTTTTGAAAATGAAAAGTATAACCTGGTGTAAATAAAAAAAAAGCAGGCACAAGATTATGAAAGAAGAGTGACGCTACAGTACCAACAGGTGAAATTTACTGTTGTTTCCCCCCGCCTACATGTAACCCTCCTGATAAAGATAAAACCAGAAAAGTGCTTTGGACGCAATAAATTAATAATTTTTTTACATTTTGTCACCAGGAAGCAGAGAAGTTAAGTAACCATATGCTGACAAATTATTGAAGCTCGCGTTTTAATTGATAGTCATAAAAGTAAAGAGAAAACGTATGATTACCAATAACAATCTACTGGAGACAAAAAAATACGTTGGTATGGGCAACTTACTACTAGTATGGGGGTCTGGATTGGGGTCATTCATTTCTGTATTCTTTAATATTTTAGGTCATTTTTCTCTAATCATTATACTTTTTGCCAATTATTCTCTATTCTTTATATTCTAACAGTGCATTATTCTCTTTTCTTTATTTTTTTATCCATTTTCTCTATTCTTTATATTTTTGCCCATTATTCTCTATTCCGTAACCCCCCTTCTACACCCTCTAGTATATATATGTCACCATATAGCCTTCACAAATGAGTAAAAGTCATCACGAATATGGCAAAATGATTGAATGCTAATCCCCATTTTGAATTGTAAACTTTCTGAAATTTGTTTTTCAATCAAACGATCTTAATAATAAAATATAATCAGATTATTGTCCTAAATGTTCGTGTAATAGTACTAATACTGACAGAAGGACCTAGGTCATCAGTTCTAATCATCTAAGATAACTAACCTTTCAAAACAGAAAAAGTAAAGATCATGCATCTTTATTGTTCAGATTGATAAAGTGTTTTCCATTCGTCGGCATTATCTCCGATTTAAATACTATTGATCTGATAACCGCTGTTCATACTTAACGACAGGGCTAGTTTTCTTATCAGATAAGTAGTAACCTCCCTTGTTAATGTGATGTTGTAATCAGTCGTATTTTTACCATTTTTATATAGTATTTCATTGTATTATTTACATTTGTGATTCATTTGATATTTAAATATAATAATTTTATATTTTATTATAGATAAAAACAAGGAAATTTGAAAGTCTTTGATTCATTAATCACCTTTCAAATCATAAGTCAGCTATGGATTTTTTTGGAAAAAAAGTTCGTTTCTAGTTTTTGGAGAAAAAAATAATTTGTTTTTGACCCTGAGAAAAAAAATTTGTTTGTTTCACCCTCAGCTGCCACTATATGTAATGCTAAAATTGAAAGAAAAAAATGTTTTCGACTTGTCGCCAAAAAAATAGAGCGAAAAAAAAAGTTTGTCCGGAAAAAAAATCCATACCCCCAAGAAAATCAAATGGTTGCTGCCTAACGTAAAACGAGAATTAAATAGAGCGAAATGCAGAAATTGAATGCAAATGTTGATTCTTTTCTTGTTTAGAGAAATCAATAACGTAAAACAAAAACACTTATGATATTCATTTTGGTTTTTGAAAAATCAAAAACGAAAAATGAAAACACTTCCGTTTTCCGTTTTTGTTTTCGAGAAATCAAAAATGATAAAACGAAAACACTTTTGTTTTTCATTTTGGTTTTTTAAGAAATCAAAAACGAAAAATGAAACACTTTCGTTTTTTGTTTTTTGTTTTTGATATTTCAAAACGAAAAACGAATGGACGCAAATATACACGGACCTTTCAGACCTAAACTTTTCCTTAAATGTTAATAATATCCCTTTAAGTACATATAATAAGCACCAGGGAGTTAATTTCAGTAGTGACGCAAAATGGAACAATCATATTGAAAGTATAATTACAAGCGTAAAGAAACACTTAAATGTCTTGCGTAAACTTAAATACCGACTATCTCGTAACAATTTAGAAAAAGTGTAACTAATTCTTATTCGACCCATATGTGAATATGCCACGGAAGTGTGGAATAATTGCGGAATATGCTGGTCATATAAATTAGAAAATTTACAATTAGAGGCCGCAAGAATTGTAACCGATCTACCAATTTTCACTAAAACTGAAACATTGAACTTTGAGGTTGGCCGGGAATATCTTTTCGAAAGAAGAAGAACAAGAAAATTACAAAATTTAATGTTTTATAATATGAATCAAAAACATGCATTACAGTACCTATATGATAATCTTGTACCTCCATGTGTACAAAGTATAACAAACTATCCGTTGCGAAATGGTCATGATATTATTGTTCCATTTTGTAGACTTTTCCATACTTTTGAATCGTTTATTCACTCCACAATACTTGAATGGAATAAGCTTGATCCAGACACAGAACATCATCATCATCGACATCACCATCAACACCCACGTCAACAGAATTATATGACTTTTCAATATTTCCTTCATTTTTTCTGTTCTCTTCCTATTTTACCTACATGTATTATAATAGCTCGTATTAATATATTCTATAAACTCTTAGCTTTACATGCTCATTGTATTATTATTGTATGTTTCTATAGCTCATTATATTATTATTGTATGTTTCTATAGCTCATTATATTATTATTGTATATGTCTATATCTCATTATATTATCATTGTATATGTCTATAGCTCGTTATATTATTATTGTATATGTCTATAGCTCATTATATTATTATTGTATATGTCTATAGCTCATTATATTATTATTGTATATATATGTCTATAGCTCATTATATTATTATTGTATATGTCTATATCTCATTATATTATTATTGTATATGTCTATAGTTCATTATATTATTATTGTATATGTCTATAGCTCATTATATTATTATTGTATATGTCTATAGCTCATAATATTATTATTGTATATGTCTATAGCTCATTATATTATTATTGTATATGTCTATAGCTCATTATATTATTATTGTATACGTCTATAGCTCATTATATTATTATTGTATATGTCTATAGCTCATTATATTATTATTGTATATGTCTATAGCTCATTACATTATTATTGTATATTTCTATAGCTCATTATATTATTATTGTATATTTCTATAGCTCATTGTATTATTATTATTGTATATTTCAATAGCTCATTGTATTATTATTGTATATTTCTATAGCTCATTGTATTATTATTGTATATTTCTATAGCTCATTGTATTATTATCGTATATTTCTATAGCTCATTATATTATTATTGTATATTTCTATAGCTCATTATATTATTATTGTATATTTCTATCTTGTATCATAGAGAAGACTTCATAAGTAGGATTTACTTGTGTCTAATCAATTTTACTTTAATTTAGCAAATGAAATATGTTTAAACTAAATTTTGATTACTCTCAACAGATCCATAAAGCTTACTCCACGGTAGGTATAGTGTACGGCTGGAATCGTGTTTTTCGATTATGCCCGGATTCTTTTTCGTGTGAATATGATACGAAATGTATACAAACAGACATTGTTCTAGTAAGACATGAAACCGAAGCTTATAATAATATTATAGGTATTTTAGTATATGTGAGAAAAAGTTATAATCAACCACACATGTTTTCAAGGTATACAAATCTAATATATCCTTAGAATGCTTTTATTCCAAAATGTGAAATATAGCCATTTTAATACACATACGAAGTTACACACACAAAATGCGGCCATAGAATCTATATATCCTACAGTCACAGACACTTTACAGAAATACTTGTATTTGATCAAATAAGGTCATTTTAAGATTAAATTAATTTGTATATGTCCTTGTTTCTTCGAGAACAATCCTGTTTTTTTCGAGTAGCGAAAAATAAAACGTTCAAATAACACATGACTAAGGTACTTTTAAAAACACAAACAAAAGCACATAGACAACAAAAACTTTAAACGATTCTGAAAATGCTGTATCCACGTGTCTCTTCAGTATCTATTTAGAGGGTAACAGTTAGTCTTCAACAAAATCCACGCATCTATACAATATCTATCTAGAGGCTTATAGTTAGTCTTCATCAATATCCACGTGTCTATACAATATCTATCTAGAGGGTAACAGTTAGTCTTCAACAAAATCCACGCATCTATACAATATCTATCTAGAGGGTAACAGTTAGTCTTCAACAAAATCCTCGTGTCTGTACAATATCTATCTAGAGGGTAACAGTTAGTCTCCATCAATTCTCACGTGTCTGTACAATATCTATCTAGAGGGTAACAGTTAGTCTTCATCAATGTCCACGTGTCTATACAATATCTATCTAGAAGGTAACAGTTAGTCTTCAACAATATCCACGTGTCTCAACAATATCTATCTAGAGGGTAACAGTTAGTCTTCGACAATATCCACGAATCTCAACAATATCTATCTAGAGGGTAACAGTTAGTCTTCAAAAATATCCACGTGTCTATACAATATCTATCTAGAGGGTAACAGTTAGTCCTCGACAATATCCACGCGTCTATGCAATATGTATAGCTCTAAATCGACCCAAGTCAAAAACAGATGGAAATAATATGAAACAAAAATATATCAAAGATTTGGAATAAGCACATCCATGAAGTTTTGATATTCGATAACAGTTACTTTAGTATTCAACACGGCGGGTAATATACTGGTGACACAAAACATGTTGACTCTTCTTGAGCACCCGAATTCACCTCCGTTCTTTGTTTCTTTCTTTAAGTTAATTACATGCATTGATGTCCGTCCTTTCGATGTTTGTTTTTTTTTACTGCTTTTTATAGAAATTATGATTGTTATTGCCTCTTCGTTATCTTCTTTTCTTTACAATAGACAAGAAGAAAATTGTCTTACCATTTTGCTCTTTTCGTTTTTTAAGGGATTTCATTAATGATTATTTGTTGTATTGTATATTCTAATTTGATTAGTTAAGTTTTGTTGCAATTAAATTTAAGTGGGTGAAAAATAATATATCAGAAACAGTACAAGATAAAAAAAAAAAACACTATAACAAATATGTGTCTCCTGTCTCTAGTTCTATTGGCCATTAGGGTTCCATAAGAATATAGCTGCTATTGTAAAATCTACTAAAAAAAAGATGGCATTACACTGAAAAGGGTGAGGGTTGATGAGCAATCACTAACATGCTTAATCCTGCCATATTCTATATATATAGCTGAACACACGCAATGGGTTTTGTTCATTGTTGAAGGCCTTACGGCAATCTTTGATTGCTTAAATACCGCGCTGAAGTACGTCCATTATTCATTTTTCATTATTCAAAATTCAATAATGAATAATGAAATAGTTCATTATTCATTATTCAACGTTAAGTAATGAATAATGAATAATGAAATAGTTCATATTTCAGTAATAAGAAATAAGAAATAGCTTATTTTCAATATTGGAATGGACTGCTACGACCCTTCAGCCTCTTATTACAGAGAAACTTTATACACCATTCGAAAGCTTATCGACAGAGGAACAAAATGGTTATAATCAATATATGCCGCAATGCCCATTAGAGGGGTTACGGAGGACCTAAATGCCAAAAT